>PVLC010021454.1:0-27840 GCA_004027655.1 Graphiurus murinus
TTTGGGTATTAATGTGATTCTGACTTCATAGAATGTATTTGGGAGAGTTATTTCTATTTTTTGGAATAGATTGAGTATTGGTATTAGCTCTTCTATAAAGGTATTATAAAATTCACCTGGGACACCATCTGGTCCTGGGCTTTTATTTGATGGTAGACTCTTTATTGCTAATTCTATCTCTTTGATTGTTATTGCTTGGTTTAAGTATTCTATATATTTTTGATTCAAGTTAGGAAAGTTGTATGTATCTAGAAATTTTTAAATTTGTTAATTTCCATTTTGTTGGAGTATAGTTTTTCAAAGTAGTTTCTGATAATCCTTTAGATTTCCACATTGTCCGTGGTAATATCACCTTTTTCATCTCTTGTTTGCATAATTTTGGTTTATTCTCTGTTTCTTTTGGTTAGGTTGGCTAGTGGTTTATCTATATTGTTTATTTTATTTTATTTTTTTGAGAAACCAGCTTTTGGTTTTGTTGGTTTCATTGTTTTTTATTCTCTACTTCATTGATTTCTCTTTTGGTTTTAATAATTTTCTGTCTCCTACTGGTTTGGGAATTAGACTATTCCTAATGACACTCCTTTTAGGTGTGTCATTAGGTTATTTATTTGCTGATTTTCTGTTCTTCTTATGTGAGCACTCAGTGCTATGAATTTTCCTCTGCCTTCAAGTGGTCAAGATATTTTGATAGGTTGTGTCTCTATTTTCATTTGTTTCTGGGAATTTCTTAATTTCTCCCCTTATTTCTTCTGTGACCCATTGCTCATTCAGAAGTGATGTTCAGTACTCATGTGTTTCTATAGTTTCTCTGGGTCTTCTTATAATTGAGTTCTAATTTCACTCCATTGTGGTGCAGGGGATTATGTAATATTCTTTGAATTTGGTAATGCTTGCTTTATGGCCCAGGATGTGGTCTATTTTGGAGAAAGTTCTGTGAGTAGCTGAAAAAAATGTGAATTCAGCTGTAGTTGGGTGGAATATTGTATATGTGTCTAATGGGTCCATTTGGTTTATGGTGTTCTTTAGGTCTAGGGCATATTTATTGATTTTTTTTTATCTTGAAGATCAGTCTAGTGGTGTGAGAGGAGTGTTGAAGTCTCCCAGTATTATTGCATTGGGATCTATGTGTGACTTAATATCACAAAGAGTTTTTTTTTTTTTTTTATGAAAGTGGGTGTGCCTATCTTTAGACATAAATGTTGACATAAATTATGTCCTCCTGCTGGATTGTTCCTTTTACCAGTAAAAAGTGATGGCCTGCTTTGTCTCTTCTGATAAGCTTAGACTTTAAGTCTAATGTGTATGATATCATAGTTGTTACTCCTGCTTGTCTTCAAGTTTCATTAGAATGGATTACCTTGCTTTAGCCCTTTACATTTAGGTTGTGAGCATCTTTACTTATAAGGTGTGTTTCTTGAGGCAGAATGTTGATAGATTATAGTTTTTAAATCCATTTTGCCACCTTATGTCTTTTTATTGAGGAGTTGAGACCAGTTATATTCAGCATGATTATTGAGAGATGATTTTTAATTTCTAACTCTTTGAGTTTTAACTTCTGTTCTAGGTAGTTTTTCTTCTTCTTTGCTTAGTTGTTTGATGGAAATCATTGTTTATCTGGTTATGGCATTTATTAATTATTATTTGTATTTAATCTCTTTAATTTCTCTAGTGCTGGTTTGGAAGACAGAAATTCTTTCAGCTTCTGTTTGTCATGGAAAGTTTTTTATTTCCTTATTGAATTTGAGAGATAATTTTGCTAGGCATACTAGTCTCAGCTGAAAGTTCTTTTCTTTCAGTATTTGGAATATGCCATTCCAGGCCCTCCTGGCTTTCATGACTTGGTCTGGGAAGTCTGAAGTGAATCCCATTGAATTGCCTCTGAATGTCACTTCATCTTTTATTTCCATTGTTCTAATATTCTCTCCTTGGCCTCAACATCAGTATTTGATTACTACGTGGCTTGGTCAAACTTTTCACTGATTTTTTTTCTAATGGAGGTTCTATTTGTTTCCTGTACCTGTGTGTTGACCTTCTTTTTATTGTTAGGAAAATATTTTGGTATTACTTCTCTGAAAAGATTATTAATTGCTTTGGTTTCAGCTTCTATTCCCTCTCCTATGCCTTTATTCTTATGTTAGCTCTTTTAAAATTGGCCCAGATCTCTTCAAGATATATTTCATACTGTCTAATGCAATCATTTTTGAAGTGGTCATCTTCTAAGAGTGAGATTCTGTTTCCATGTGGTATAGTCTACTATTTATAGTTTGTATTGATGCCTTCACTTCAATTATTGTATCCTTCATTTCCTTTAGAGATTCTCTCTGATTGCTGTTCAGGGTGTCAGAATCTTAATTTGTTCCTTCATTTCTTTCAGGCTATCTCTAAATTCTTTCCAGAAATCTCGTATAATTTCTACTATTAAAGTTCTGAATTGTCCTGCTCGCAATCTCTGTAATTCTGTGTTGGCAGGTTCTGTTATTGTGGGATGATGGGAGCTCACTGCTTTCTTACTATTCTTTCTTCTCATGATTTCAGATTTCTTTTGTTGACATTTTTGTTTCCTTTAATAGCTTTCTCTCAATCTGTAGGTGTCAGCTGGTATATACAAGGGCATGTTTTGTTGTATTCAATGGTGAGAATGAGTGAGGACGAAGGAGCTAGAGTAGGAATGCAAGAACAGGGTATAGTAAAGGCTAGGATTGAGTAGAATGAGAGTTTGAGTATAGTAAAACAATATATAGTAGAGATTAGAGATAGTGAATATAAAAGAGGATTCTAGTAACTAGAGTAGAGTATTTAGGTAGAGTGGTATGAAATGGATTTAATACAAGACAAAAAAAAAAGAAAGAAAAAAAAAGGGGGGGACTAAGAGAAGAGAGTAGATAGGAAAGAGGGAAGAAGATTGTAAAAGGGATGGGGAAGAGAGCAAACAAACAAACACACACCAAAAACAAAAACATAATCAACCCAAGAATATACAAGTTCAGAGCAGACTTGGCCTCTGAAGTCCTCCTGGGTCTGCGTGGATACTTTCAACCATTTAAGGTCCACTTTCTATATTAGGTTCTCGAGCATGTTCCAAGTGCTCTCATTTGCTCAGTAACCTATAGCAATGATGTCAGTTTGTAGTCCAACTTTTTTGGTCTCCTTCAATGACTGGGACCCTGGCCTGGTGTCTCTCTCTGTCTGTGCAGGAGCCAAGTGTCACTGGTATCTTTTCTGCTACAAGCCTGGGTCTCCAAGCTCTCCACAGGGCATGTCCCTGTGTCTCTCTGTCTATGCAGGCAATGGGTGTCACTGGGGCCAGATTCAGTGTAAGTGTGGGTCCCCATGCTTTCCACAGACACTGTGCCTGCATCTCTCTCTCCCCGACTACGCAGGTGATGGGTGCCGCTGGGACTAGACCCAGTGTATATGCATGAGAAGTCTGACTGGGTTGGTCTAACTTCTCCCTAAATATCATGGCTAGGTGGCCTGTGGCAATCTCCAGAGGCCCTATTAGGGTACTGCACCCTGTGAACTGTAGGCCTCTTTTCCCAAGTGGCCCTGGGGGCTGCTAACCAATGCCTCTGCTGTGACTCCACCCCTACTTTCACTAGGGTGAACCAAAAAGTCTCATACCCTGCAAGTCTATCCCTTGCCATGGAAGTCCCTGTGGCCATGCTGGGCAGTCTTCTTTGGGGATGACTAGTTCACTTACAGTATTGTTGACCACTGCTCTAGATCTCTGGAGGATGAGGTGGGGACAGCTGCTACTGTCCAGGATTCTGGCCAGGCATCCAGGCAGTCGCATGGAGGTGCCGATGGTGCTGATGGAGCTGCCATGGCTGTCATCATTCCACAGGTGAAGTGTGCTGGGTACTTTGCTGTCCTCTGTTCTGTCTTCTGGCTTTGCTTCAGCTGTGTTTCAATTTGTTGTTGCTTTGTTCAATTATTTGTTGTTGTTTTTCTCTTCTCATGATTCTGCCTTCACAGCGAATGAGTACCAAGTCTCAGATTGACTGCAATGTGCTGCTTCCCTTGGTCACCATCGTGTTTTCTCCTCCACTAATGTTATTATTTAAGAGAATAAAAAATTTGCAGGACTTCTACTACCTTTTCAACACTTTCTAAACCAATAGTAATTAAGAAAGCATGGCACTGGCAGAAAAAGAACATACATGTAGATCAATAAGACATGCTATAAAATCTAGATGTAGGCCCATTCATACTCAATCAATTGTTTTTTTGACAAAGATACTACAATGATTCAATGAATAAAAGATAGTCTTTGCAACAAGTGTTAGTGAAAGACAGTCTGATTATCATTATGGAGAAAATGAACCAAGATACTTACTCATACTGCATCCAAAACATAATTGAAATAGAGCATGGTCCAAAATATAAAAGCTAATACTACTTCATTGAAAAAGTATTTTTACATTATAGTTGCATATTTATTTATATGTAGTATTGCTGATATGCAATATGAGTTGGATTAAAGACACATTTAGCACTGACTACCTGACTAAAGTCTAATAAGAATTGTATTTATTTTCATTTATCCATGCAATGCTTTGTGATATTTTTAAACATCACCATAAAAGATGTGCCAATAAAAAGAGTTAAAGCTATAAAAGTTCAAGAAAAAAACACTAAAAACAGGGAGGTGGAATCTTCTTAAAACCATGAGAAAATAAGGATTTCTAATATAGTATACCAAAATGATAAAGCATAAAACAAAACATATATGTGTATATATATATACATTATATATATACATATATATATATATATATATATTTTAAATCTGGTATTTCTATGTGTTTGAGGAGAAAGCTATGTTCCATGAATTACTTGAGACATTTTTTTTTTAATTTCACAGTGGTTAAATTTTTGGCCATCTTTTTTATTATCCTGTAGTATTTTTAATGGAAGTTTTAATCCTCTGAGATTACTTTATAAGCACTAAGGTGATGGTTCTCAAACTTTAGTGTGCATTAAAATAACCTGGAAAGCTTTCTAATACACAGACCACAATACCCTACCCCTAAAATATCTGTTTCAGTAGTTGTGGAGGCAAATTTTGGATTACTAACTAGTTCCTAGGTGATATTAATACTACTGGTCCATGGATCTCACTTTGAAAACCATTACAATAAAGATTCAAAATACACAATTTGAAAAATGTTATCAAAAATTAAAATAAAATAAATTCTTAGTCAAACATTCAGACATAGTGGTTTACTACATTTTCCAATTATACATCTAAAAATGACTGACCAATATCTCCTGACTTCAAAGGAGGTAATGATCCCATCGCTTCATACCATGTCCTTGGTTCAGGACAAGAGTGGTCATTCTAGCAGTTACATTTTTCTAAAAGTAGACAGGACTGAGTCTCATTTTCAGGCAGAGACAACAGAAACAATTAGAAGAGATAATTGTGGAATTTTATATGCTGGACTTATGGATAACCTGAACTATTCTGAGATTTGAATCCTTACAAATATAGAATGTAAAGGAGATAAAAAAGAAAATAATTAGCATAGCTTATAAAGAATGAAAATCTTTCCAACAGACTTTGAGTCCAGAAAGAGTGATTTATTAGGAATGCTGGCTTTGAGCTTGCTAGAATTAAAAAAATTGATAATAAATTGATTGAATTAAGAAGAACTAAGGAAGGCTAGAGGTTAAAATGACATTTAAAAATTTTAAATTCAATAATTCAATTAGCAAGTATGAAAACCACTATTATGACTAATAAAAAAGACACAATGACCTATAAAGCTAGCAGAATGTATTTCCTGTGCTGCTGATTACAATCTAGCTCTAGAAATTGAAATATTTGATGAGTTTAATAATTAGAGATGGCAAAATTGTAGTTCATTGCACTTAGACACCTTGCCTAATGTCAACATGGCAAGTAAACAACGTGGCTATGATTGCAAAACTACAACTACAACTACAACTACTCTGATGGTTAGACCATACTATCTTAAAGCGTAGTTTTGTCTACATTTCAAGTGATCATATACATTTTCATGCAAAGCAGGACCTTTGGTTAGTGAAGTAGTCTACTAGTAATAATAATGCTAGGGAAGCATAGCCAGAGCTTATAGCTTAGGCCTGTGTTTCCTCAGGGAACAATCCTGATGATGGATCCCATGCTGATGGAAACAAAACCACATCTGCCATATTGCTCTATTTGGAGACACATCCTCTAAGCCACTCGAATGTACCTGGACTCAAGGCAATATGACTTTATTTTTGACGTCCAGATATATTTGTTCTTTCAATTCTAAATACTGTGTCTTCTTTTCTATATCTTCACATGAGTGAAACCTATCCCCTCCCCATCTTTTTATGTCATTTGCCACAGTTGATTTGAAAGCATTCTCCCTTCTTGCCTGCCAGCTGGAACTGTCCTTTAATGTCTAACCCTTCAGCTCCCTACTTCTTTACAAAACACATTGTATGTTATAATTAAAGAGGGTGCTGTTCTGCTGTATGTTGTCTAACATTTTACTTTGTGCTTGAGAGAGCTATTTATTTTAGTGGGCACAGAATCTTTGGGAATTGGTGGCTCCCAAAGAGGGTCAGTAGGCAGCATGAAGAACAGATGACAGCCTGCAATACCTCCTTCGCATTTCTGTAAAGAGATTTGACATTTACAAAGTACAGCATGTTGCCTTTCCCCACAAATCTCTGAAGACTTCATAAAAATAAAAGGCTTAATGATTATTCATTCACGTTTGATATGCTTTTAAAAGTGTCAGTTAAGCATTCTCGATTAACCTGGAAGAGGCCTTACCATTACAGGTATGGTGGAACCATCCATAAGTATGTCTGAGTGCAGGAATAATATATCAGAGAATCTGTTCTTACAAACTGTAATGCTGATACTGGCACTGAGAATGACTGCTTAGGGCAGGTCTCTGTGTTCTGAAGAATCGATATGCCTCTTCCTAAAGTACTCTTCAACCTAGCTCTGGTAGAATTTGGGAGTATTGAATTCATCTAGATTTATTATTTTTTTACTTTTTCAATTTTGACAGCAAACTGAAGTTCACCCTTGGAAAAGAAACATATCCTTTAATTATAAAGAATACTTGAAAGACTCACACTAATCCCAAAATTTAGTCTACCTCATATATTTTAAATTGCATATTAAAACCTGCATGCATTAATATGAAATGTTTAATTTTATTAATACTGATTTATTTTTATTTTCTAGGCAAAATACAGATTGCCACAAAAGAAATTTTCTGTAATATTTCCATGCAGAATTTAGGATAGTGTTCAGATTAACTAATCTTTTCTGTAGTAAATAATTTAAGTGGGGAAAAGGTAATCAATAAAAAGTAAGAGGAGCTTTAGTGACATTTTAAAGTAAAACCCAAGGACAGTTGGATGTGAATCAAGTTGTATATCTCTGTCAGGGTCATATACAGATCATGCAAAAGCTGATAAACAAATAAGTGCGGGATTTGGTGGGATGGAAAGAAATGACTGTAAGTGCACAGGTGGGAGAAACAGCCATTTCAAAGGAGTATTTATCCAGAGTAGATATTGCCACAAAGAGTTTGTGCATGACAAAGGTGATTCCTTAACCCTGCTTCCATTCTTCTCCTTGCCCCAGCCAGTCTCCATCTAAATAGCTGTCACTACAGTTAGGGACCAAGAGAAACTGAGTAATCTTTTTAAAAAAAATCCCTTGATAATAAAACCCAAGTCACATTTTCTGTGTAAATTGCTGCATTCCCCAGACTGTTATGAAATTTCTAAACTTCAGTAAATTATTATGAAACATATCCTACATACAAAAAATATAAAAAACAGAAAATTTACAAGAAAAATAGTATAAACAGTTATGTACTCACCACTTATTTTAAGCAATAAAATCTTACTCTGTAGATGCATTGTATGGGTCCCTGCAGTATTACTCTGTATTCCCTTCCCTCAGCATTGACCTGCTTTTTTTTTTTTTTTTTTTTTTTTTTTTTTTTTTTTAGTTTTATCATGTAAAACAATATACTATGTAGCTTGTAGCTTACTTGTTCTTGAATTTTATATTATTAGATGAATTCTGTATAATGTATTTTATGACTTTTTCATGTTTTTATTATGTATCCACATTGATGCTTGTGCTTGTGATTTATTTTTATTGCTGTATATTATACATTGAATGACATACCACAATTTATGTATACAGTTTATTGTTTTTGTGCAAATGTGTATGTGTGTGTGTGTGTGTTTGTGTGTGTGTGTTTGTGTGTGTGTGTTTGTGTGTGTGTGTATTTGCAGGGGATTGAACCCAGAGGGATTCTACCTCTGAGCTACACCCCCAGCCCTATTTTTTATTTTCATTTTGAAACAGTCTCACTAGCTTGATGAGAGTCTCACTACTTGTTGAGGCTGTCCTTAAACCTGTGATCCCCTAATTCAGCCTCCCAAGTACTAGGATTACAGGCATACACCACCATACTAGGCTCTTACAATCTATTGTTAACAGACATTTGAGATGTTTCTAGTTTCTAAAATCTAATTTTTCCCACCCTTTTTCTTTTTTTTTTTTTTTTTTTTTTTGTACTGAGGATTGAACCTAGGGGCATTCTTCCTTCAAGCTACACCCCCAGCCCTATGTTTTTATCTTTATTTTGAAACAGAGACTCACTAAGTTGCGGAGTACCACACTAGGTAGCTGAGGCTGGCCTCGAACCCGGATTCTCTGGTCTCAGCCTTCCAAATGCTGGGATTATCCCACCCATTTTTAAATTTGAAAGTATGCCAAATTTCCCCAAAGGCTGAAAGAATAGCTCAATATATACTTTACCTAAAATAACTGTGTTTTAGGTATTTTTCCATATTTGTGTGCACCTCCTTTTTCTTTCCATATTAAAAGTTGTGAAAATAGAAAAAATCTATGCTTGAAGGTAAATGTATAGCTCACAGATTCCACCCAAAATTACAATAAGCTGTTATCAACCTACAGTCTTTTTAATCTGGAAAAATTCTCCAAGCTTGTAAAGACTGCTTCACAATCCTGATTTGGCTTATGGCTTCCTCATAATCAAATTAAAAATCAAAAATCTTTGTGAGAAATACTAGGAGAATGACGTTGTGTCCCATTTAGTGCATCACATTATAGAAACAAGATGTCAGTTCTCTTATTATCAATTTATGTTAAATTTGATCATTTGGTTTAGGTGGTTCCTACCATATTTCTACACTTTAGAAGTACCCACTTCACAATGAATAATAATCTGAGGACAGTAATTAGAAACTTGTGTAAATATACTGTTTTCTAAAAATATTTTATGCAATGGTTTTAGAATCTTTTAATGTTTCCTGTTTTTTATGATATTATCATCTGTTCATAAAATAGTTGTTTTTCTATTTCTGTTATTACTTCATAATTTAGTAATTGGCATTTTTTCAGGTTAAGAAAGTTTTTTTTCTCCTTTTTCATCCCATCCCTTTTAAACTTGCTTGATTATATAATTCGCGCATATTATTCAAGATGAAACAGCCATAACTATAAATGTATTCTATAGAGTAGGATCAAAGAGAAGAGTCAATTCAATAGGAATATTTAAAATGATAAGTGTGCATGCACCTAATAATATAAGCTCAATATACACAGTCCAAAACTCACAGAATTGAAAGGAGAAATATACAAATCCACAATAACTGTGTATAACTGACCAATTAAGCAAATGAAATATTAGTAGAAATTAAGAAGTTCTGATAATACATACCAAGTTTGCTTAATTTAAATGAGTAAATATCATTTGAATTAATATACTAATCAATTATAGAATATGTGTTCTTTTGAAGTGTGCATGAAAAGTATATGCCCAATTTGGCATACACTTATCTAGAACTCAACAAGCCTCAAAAAAAAAAAAAAATAGTGCCAAAGCTCTTATTTTATCTGACCACAATTAAATTGAGCCAGATATAAATTAGAATATTCTTCAATATTCAATGTTAAGAAATTTACTTTTAAATAACTTGTTAGTCAAAGAAAATTATATATTAGAAAAGGAGAATGAATAATAATTAATGAGCTAAATATATTTAAAAAGAACAGTAAAAAATCTAAAGAAAACTATAGACAGTCCAATATTTGTTATTTAAAATTATTATTAAATTTTATGTAACTCCCACAACATAAAAAATGTACAAATGGCTAACATAAGGAATGAAAAAGGGTGACCACAAACATATGCTACACACATAATAAGACAGTAAGATGAAATCATGAATAATTATAAGTAAGTGAAAACTTGCATGAAATGAATAAAACCCATTATAAATGAAATTATTTTATAAATAAAATGATTGAACACATAGAAAAAAGAAAGTATATAGAAATATGTATGATTATATATATACATAAAAACTCTTATCCATAATTAAATACTAAACTCTGCATCTCAAAATTCTTACAGGTGAATTTATTTATACTTTTATTGCTGCATTATAGTCTAATATCATTATGTAGTTCCCAGTGATAGCAACCTACACACCACATTGCCTGGTGGGCTTTCCCTCAGTTCTCTCTCCAATCCCCCTCTCCCCCTTCCCACACAGGATACTGAGATTGACATTGGTATTCTCACATATATATAATATCAATGACAGTGATTCCTTCATTGATTCCCCTACTCCCACACCCACTTGCCCTAGACCACCTCCCTGTCTCCAAGGGAGTTTCTCCTCTATTATCTGAAGTCCCTAGCTTCCGAAGCATATGAGAGAAAACATATGACTCTTCACTTTCTTTGACTGGCTAATCTCAGTTAACTTAATGTTCTCCAAGTCATCCATTTTTCCTGAAAATTATCTAATTTTGTTCTTCATTGCTGAGTAGAATTCCATTGTGTATATATCCCATAATTTTGTAATCCATTGATCTATTGATGGACCACCTAGGTTGGTTCCATGATTTGGCTATTGTGAATTGTGCTGCTATAAACATGAATATCCATATATTACTATAATATTCTGATTTAAGTCCCTTTGTAAAATATCCAGGAGTGGTATAGCTGAATCATAGAGCTGGATCCATTCCCAATATTCTGAGGGATCTCCATACTGATCTCCATAGCAGCTGCAGTAATATGCAATCCCACTAACAGTGTAAAGAGTTTCTATTTCCCCACATCCTTGCCAGTATTTCATTTATTGTTGTTTGACTTCTTGATGATTGCCATTCTGATTGGGATTAGATGGAATCTCAGTGTAATTTTAATTTGCATCTCCCTGGTTGCTAATGATGCTGTTTTTTCATGTATTTATTGGCCATTCGTATTTCTTCTTTTGTGAAGTATCTATTTAAAAGTTAATAACAAGAATCACAACCATTTTAAAGAATGGAAAAAGAGGAAAAAATTCCCAATCAAACTCAGTTTTTGATGCCAACATTATTTTTAATATCAGATTCCCTAAAAACATAATCCAAAATGTGCATTCTTGTTCAATCAATGTTTGAAGACTTCTCAAGAGATAGGAGAGAGAAAAAATTAAAGTTGAGTAGGGGGAAAAACTAGGCAAGTCTATGATCTCAGTTATGACTTCTTTCAATTATATCCCATAGCAAATTTCTATTACAGAAAAACACCATAGAGATAGTCTCACTGTGTTAGTCAGATCGTGTTACTGTGATCAAAATACCTAAAGAATAAGAACAAGTTAGAGGAGGAAAGATTTTTGTCTCTGTTTCAGAGGATCCAGGCCATGGTCAGCTGCTTCCACTGCTATGGGCCTGAGGTGAGAAAGAGCATCATGGCAGAAGGGTGTGGCAGAAGAAATATGTTCAGTTTATAAGCAGGTGGAAGGAGAAAAGAAAAAAGGAGATAGAGACAGAGAGGCTGGAGAGAAGATGAACCCTCCCAGCCTACACTCCCAGTGATCTACTTCCTCCAAGTAGTTCCCACCTCCCACTGATGAGATTAATCCACTGAGGAGATCAGAGCCCCATGATCCAATCACTTCTCAAGACACCCGCCCCTGATCACATGAGACTTTCAGGGACATTCCAGATCTGAACCATAATACTCACCTTGAGGGAAGACTTTTATATTTGTATCACTCAGTTGTTGGCTAACAACATCTGCCTAAAAACAGGTGGGATGGGAGTATTCTCTGCCAGAAAATGTGGCTTACATTTAGCTGAAAGCAGTTTTCTGGCAGCACAAAATTACCAGTCAAACACAACAGGTAAGGGATGGCTACAAGCCAGTGTGAGAAATTCAAGTGGGGTTTAAACCCATCCACTGAGGTCCACACTTGCAGCATTCATATTCACTTTGTCTATCACATTAGGTTCCCTCCAACTATCAGGGTTTCTTCAGGATCCTGTTTAGTGATAATTTGGGGATAGTGTATGAGAAGTAATAGAATTAACAGGACAAGTTACAGCTCCATTGTCATAGTTGACCCTTGGGCCATGAATGATAATTATCATCTTCTGATCCCCAATCTAGATTTCTTTCTACTTTACAGTTCTGCTTATCTATATAGTTTGGCTGACAGACTGACTTAGACCAGTGAGTCGCAAGAAAAGTAATCTCTGAGGATGTTTTTGGTTGTCAAAACTGGGGGAAGTGCTATTGCCATGGGGTGAGTAGAGGCCAGAGATACTGAAAAACATTCCAGAATGCATCAAGCAGCTCTTCTTAAAAAAGAATTATTCAGCTCAAAATGTCAATAGTTCCAAATTTGAAAAACCCTAACTTAAAGCATTTAGTGAAAATTCCTAAGAGTTTGAGAAACTTAACAATTTGCCTTCTATAAATTGTTGGAAGTACTTGGCTTTCTGGAGACAGGCAAATTTGGAAGTATTCATCCCAGGCTATCCTCCAAATGCCCCTTTGGTTCAAGTAAAATCCCACTGGAGAGTGAGTTAGAAGAATTAGTGCAAAATTATGCCTTTCTTTCTACTAGTTCTGTGACCTAATGCAAGTGCTTTGAACTCTGAACTTAGATTTTTTTTCTCAGTTTCAAAAAGAAAAATTATTTGATTTTTTACGTGGTCCTTTCAGTCCTGACCTTCGAAGTTCTTTGTGGCTAACTAGTTCTTGGACGAGGGAGATTAACATTGAAAAATCAGAATTTGTTATTTGCCTCAGCCTGAATTTGTTCATCAGCTCCATTTATAAAAGACAGCTGTATAGCAAAGCAAGTGATAATGAGAGTATGCTGGGAGTTGAGGCCATAACCCTGATAAGCTGGAAGTCAGCCGGACAGGAAAATTATAGAGGAAGAGAAAACAAGGAACATGAAGGCAAGAAGTCAAACCACAGTTAATCTAGGGCTTGATCTAACAACCACTACAACCACAACAGCAAACATTTGCACAGGGCTTTATAAACATAAGAGACTTTAACCCTTATAGTGGCCTTAGGTGATAGGAAAGAATGTTTTTATTACCCACATTGTAAATGAAGATGGTAAAGCTTTAAGTCAAGTAGATGCATAACTTTGTGTGTTGAGAAAGAGGCAGAGGCTTCATTCTACTACTAAATCCCTCAGACTATCAGAATAAAGCTGAACTGAGATCTGGAGACCTTGCTTTTTGTGTAGCTCTGAAATTTTCTTGTTATTTAAGGAAATAACTTGTTTCTCTATACTGAAATTATTTTATTTCAGTGCTGGGGAAGGTTCTTCCATCTTCTCTGCACTCATTAATTATATCCCTCTGAGCTTTGAAAGGGGTGATTCACTTTTAGCATTTCTAAAAAATAAATAAATAAAGACTTGCCAAAACACAAACATTAGTTCTGCCACATTATTCTTCAGGTCCATAGGCCATGTCTCAAAGCTTAAGGGGAATAATGCTTATAAATTAACTCTGGCTGTGAAAGGTTTTGAAAGAATTATGTTCCCATAAAAGCCTTAGAAAGCATGGGTTTTGTGTCAGTATATTTGTATGACCCTTACTGTGTGCTAATTATCAGTTAGTTTTAAAGTTGCTTTGTATTGGATTTCACTGCACACAAGCTTAAAGAACGATTCTTGGAAAATATCCTGGATTTCTCTCTACAAAGCCTTGTTAATCTATCACACATTTGGTGATGTTATAAATATTATGGTTTCAAATTCACCCAAACTAGTAAAGAGATTTGGAAACACAAGACTTCGGGGGGGGGGGCGGTCAAATTTAAATGTTGGTTCATTGGAGATATTACAGACAATAATCTAGTGTCTAGGTTATGGAGTAAAAATGTCTGTGTTTGATTGAATCCTGTGGCAGGTAGTTCTTGTGCCCTGTTTGATCTCATTATGATCTCATCACTGCTTCTAGTCACAATTACAATAAACTTTTCTAACTGGGCTTTGACTCTTTGTGCTTGTAGCATTTCTTCCAAAACATGGCACACATCTTTGCTTACTGCCCCGTGACCTCTTCAGTGCCAAATTCTGGGTCTACGGTGGGAGCTTCATAGTGCAACTTGTGTACAGCTATGTAATATAGGAGACTTATCTCTGGGGTAATCCTTAATCAATCTGGGATGAGGGACAGTGTTTAAATACATTTCCCTGTCTACCCAGAGAGTCATAGTTCTGTAAGACATATCATATGTCTTCCAATAATTCCAGTAAGTCTAAACTCCAGGTTTCTAAGATGATGACCAAATAAACAATGCTCTTACATTGCTTTTCTCTTTCCTCACTAAACTCTCCCTAGTTACTCTCATCTATTTCTTGAAATCACCTTGCAAATTAAACTGCCTGCTCTTTCTTGTAAGTCATTGTTTCAGGCTTTTCTCCTTTTTTTTTGGGGGGGGGCAATAAATTGGTGGATGGAACCCAGACTAAAATAACTGATATCAGAAACATCCTTAGAAATTAAACTTCTGGATGAGATTCTGGGCCAGAATCACTCACCAACTTCCAGTGACAGGTGAGGAAGTTATAGTACCAGGCATGCTGTAACATCACCATTACTATCATCACCTGTGGTGGATCAGAATGACAGACAGGTGGAAAGTGAACCTGGGGTAATATGAGCTATCTAACCTAGTATGCGGCAGTGGTAATCATAAGGCAGACTTCTGTTAGGTGCATTATAAACACTGAAAAAAGAAAATAGTAGGCTACCGTAAGCCAACTATCAACTCAGAGAGAGCTGTGACAGCCATAAATACCCCTACAGAAGGGTTTAAAGAAATCTCTTCTCTTACAGCCACAGCAGCGTCTGTGTTAAAGATTAGATCCAGGATTTATTTTTTTGTCATTTTGAAGTGCAAGTGGGACTAATGTGACGATTCAACCTGACTCGTATTCTAAAGGAGTTTGGAGAGAGGAAGAACATAAACCTGATATTTGGCATGAGAAAATTTCACAAACCTAAAAAGGTTGAATTCCTAAATTTTCTTAAATCCTCTAGACCAGTAGAAGTAACCCCATTCCCATTAGAGAAGACCACAACCTCCCCTTGCCTAAAAACCAATCAGAGAAGTCACCTGCAGGAGATACCTTGCGAGATCATGTTTGCTCTCCAGCACACTTCTCCTCTCTTCTACAAATCCATATATAAAATCAGATTTCAGCAAAGCACAACCAAGTAAGCACAATACTTACTATAGACAGTAGTAGTTTACTTAGTAAAAGTATAGTAGATTTTGGCTAATATTTACAATGAATCATGAGGATTCATGGATTTAGTTTTCTAGTCTGGATACCTAGATCCAATTTTAATATATTACTGGACAGTTCCTTACAATTTTAAGTAAATGCTCTAAAGTAATTGAAGGCAGATGTAAGAAATGCTTTAGAATTTTTAATGAACTTTAGGTATAATTTACATACAATAAAATGTACACATTTTAAGCATTTATTTCCATTTTTTTGTGTCATTGCAGACACCCATATATACCCTAATCAAGATATAAAATATCTCCAGCACCATAAAAGTCCCCTTGTGCCTTTCGTAGCAACTCATCTCTACTCTTCAACTCAGGAAACTGCTGATTTGATTTTTCTTGCTATACATCAGTTTCCCCTGTTGTAGAACTTCATATAAATGAAATCATACAATATGTATTCTCATGTGTACATTTTTCTTTTGAACAATTTTTTTTTTAGTTTTAAACATGCTGTCACACATAATAGTGACCCTTGCCATTTTTACTTCTGAGTATTATCTCCTTGTTTGAATATATAATTTGTTTATACATTTATCTGCTAAAGCAATTTGAGTAGTTTCTTGTTCTGAGTGAATATGAACAAACTACTAAAAAAATTCCTGTCAAATCTGTTATGTTGATGTATATATTCACTTCTCTTGGTTAAAATATTTAGAGGTAGAGCCAGGTGTGGTGGCTCACGCTTGTAATCCCAGCATTCGGGAGGTTGAGACCAGAGGATCCGGGTTCGAGGCCAGCCTCAGCTACCTAGTGAGGCACTCTGCAACTTAGTGAGACTCGGTTTCAAAATAAAGAATAAAAAATAGGGCTGGGGGTATAGCTCAGAGGTACAATGCGCCTAAGTTCAATCCCCAGTACCACCAAAAAAAATATTTAGAGGTAGAATTTCTGGGTATTATAGGAATGGGTGTTATGATTATCTTTTAAGAAACTCTCAGCTCTCTAAATTCATTGAATTGCTTTAGTTTCCCACCAGTAATAGATGAGAGTTCAGCCTTTTTTTTTTTTTCATTTTAGCCATTCTAATAAGTTTTAAGTGGTAAATCACTGGTAGTCTTACCCTGGTATGATGTGTATCTGTTATATTCAGATATAAAATGACCCCTGAAGAGCTCAGGGTTGATATCGTTAAGTCATGTGTGTTGTAAACTCATCAGTAGACAAATCTATTATAATGGATTTATCTGGGTGGTAGCCAGGGCCAGGAGGGTGTGGCTAGAGAAGGTGGGTCCCTGGGGGTGTGGCCTTAGGGATAATACTTGTATCTCTGAATCCCCTTGCTTGCTTGCTGTCTTGCTGTCTCCATACAGTCTCCACGATGTGAGCATGAAGCCTTGTGTTTTCCCTCTCTCCACTTCCAACCATCATGCATTGAGATCCATGGTCCCCAGCCCCACATGGACTGAACCCCAAATCTCCAAGGAATCCATGAGCAAATAAATCTTCCTTCCTTTAAGTTGTATGGTGTATTGTTTTACAATTTTAGCAGTGAGAATGTTAAGACAGTATCCTCACCTTTGTAAAAGGGCATATTTTTAAATACAGTACCATGGAAAACATTTCACCCAAAAGCTACATAAAATAAATACTTGTAGACCAACAGAATAATGTTTAACTGGTTTGTCAAATTCATTTTAATCACACAGCAAGAGGCAAGGGGAAAGAAATGGGTAAGTTCTAAGGATAGGTTACAAGTGAATAAAAGAGCCACACTATTTGGGTCCTGGATTATAATATTTTCATTTGTCCTATTTTCCTATTAACTGCATTAAGCTTACTAATAATGTTGTGGTTATGTGTCAGTGTCGAGATTAGCCAAGGATTCATAGACAGAAGGCATCATTGGTCAATAACATCTTTTCTGTATCAACAAGATGCAGAGAAAAAACATGTGGCTGCAGCAGGAAGTTGTCAATTAGCCTGCTGACCAACCATGGATCTTATTTGCCTTTCTTCCAGAGTGCATGTGGGACTGTCAAAGACATAATCAAGACCTGGTCTTTCTATTCATTTGTATCTAGAAGTAGTGTTCATGTTCCATCATCGTAGCTAATTATTCTATCTTCCATATATGCCTTTCAGGTTATTAACCTGTTTACAACCCGTAGTTAACATGAGTCATAAGTTTTGTCTGTGCCTCACAGGCTACTTGTATATTCATTATCTATATTTAATACATCCTAAGAGTTTTAGCTGTCTTATAAGCTTCCAGCTTGTATACTATCTATGATAAACATTTCTTACAAGTTTTATCATCCATTCATTTTCTTGTTCTCTGTAGCATATTGAATATTCTCAAACAATGCAGTGCACTCACATTATATCTAGGAGAACTTGACCCTGATTATCATGAAGTGTAAGGGTTGCTTTTCCATAAAGGGATGTAGGAATATCTCTAGAACTGAAGAAATTCAGTGGGACATCTGTTAGTAATTCCATGCTTGCTAATAATGTTAAATGTGTAATTGTAGCAAGTTCAGCTTGCTGAGACTCAGACTGTTCAGGGATGAAGATTTGGGTTCCCTTAGTAGGCAAGAAGCCGAGACCATCCAAAGTGTAAGATGAAGGGAGGAAAATTTAGCAAAAGAAGGAGGAGAAGAAAATATAAATATAAGTATAAATTATAGACCAACTACGTATCTTATTCCACTAAGCACTGGATATTAAATCTCGTGTAACCTTCATTTACTCACTATCTTGAAGAAGTGATTAAGTGATAACATAGGTCTTTTTTTTTTTCTTCTCTGTACTAGGGATGGAACCTAGGGGCATTCTACCTCTGAGCTACACCCCCAGCCCTATTTTTAATTCTTTATTTGGAAACAGGGTCTCGACAAGTTGTGGAGGACCTCACTAAGCAGCTGAGGCTTGCTGCAAACCTATGATCCTCCTGTCTCAGCCTCCTGAGCACTGGGATTACAAGCATGTGCCACCACACCCAACTTAACATAGGTCTTAATATAAGGCACAGATAGTTTTTGGTAATAAAAGATGTGAACTACACTAAGTGTGTCTTATGTCTGGCCTCACTTCCTCTCAACCTCATCATGGATTCCAACTCTAGCTTGATTTAAAATATTATGTCTGGGCATGGTGGTACACTTCTATAATACTAGCTACTATTCAGTAGGTTAATGTAAAAGGATTATAAGTTTGAGGCCACCCTGGCAACTTAGTGAGACCCTGTTTCAAACTAAAATAAAATGGGTTGGTTATATAGCTTAATGGTAGAATGTTTGCCTAGCATACACCAGGCCATGGGTTCAATCGCTAGTATGATAACTAATAAATAAATAAATAAATGTAGGACTCAACTTATCCTTCCCATGTTTCTTTCCAATCTGAGGATTATCCAAAGCTAAAGCATGGGAATCTAGTTCATATATGTCCGTGTGTGTGTGTGTGTGTGTGTGTGTGTGTGTGTGTGTGTGCTTGTGCTGGGCATACTACTTCCTAGGATATACTTAATTGAAAGAGATGGAAGCCATTGAGTAAATTATTGCCTCTGTTAATCCTTTGTTGGTCAATATTTAGACTTATTTGGCTGTCTCTCTTCTTTTAGATGAGCCTGAAGGAATTGATCTCTATCTCTGGTAAGGGTCAATTTCAAGAAGTGACCTTCTTTAAAACAGATTCATAAGTTGGTTTTCCATCCTTTTCTATTTCATTTTCTCCAGTCCCTTACTCTTGGTTCCTGCAATTACCACCCTGAAATCAGCTTTATCTAGAAGAGACTAGACTAAGACCAATCCCATCCCCACAACCATCTTGCTGGTTATGGTGAAAAAAGTATTTAAAATCTCCTCATCTCACTTGTATGACATATATGACTACAATATTGATGACATATGATAGCTATAAGGATCAATACAAAGAGTATTGCTAGCACATAATGCAAAACCAATAGTAATTGTGGTTGTTGTTAAGCTTTCCTTGGATCACAAATCAGGGTCTTATGGCTCATTTAGGAAAAATTCAGTAGTGCTGAAATAACAATCTGATTTAAAAATAAGATCAAGACATCTTCACTGTTATTTTTTTCTTCAAGATGTAAAGCTTCATGAATTTCTAGTATCAATTAATAAGATCCCACTGTCTATATACACTTTAAGAGATCTAGATGAAGTTGAGATTTGTAACAGCTTTAACTCTTAGAAGCATTATAATGAGTAGCATAAGTCTTTTGCTCTATTCTCTACTCAATTTACTCAAAATGAAAATCTCAGCACAGATTTCACTTTCAGATACTTCATATACATTATACCTATAAATATGCATGTGAATGACATATATAAATATATGATATGTATGTACCTTATACTTCTAGCTTCAATTGGAAAAATTTAAATAAAATTATAATATTAAAAATATTTATTTTTACTTCAAAGTATAAGAGTTATAAAAAATTCTGGATTTGAATCTCCGGTGTGCCAAGTTTTATAAAATCACTGACAGTTTATGTAACCTCTTTGAATGGCATATATTATTCATTCCTTTTTTTTTTTTTTTTTTTTTTTTTGCGGTACTGGGGATTGAACTCAGGGTTATTCTACCTCCGAGCTACACCCCCAGACCTATTTTTTATTCTTTGTTTTGAAACAGTGTCTCACTAAGTTGCAGAGGGCCTCACTAGGTAGCTGAGGCTGGCCTCAACCTCCCAAATGCTGAGATTACAAGAGTGCGCCACCATGCCCAGTTTATTCATTTCTTTATAAAGTTGATATAGTAATAACAATACCTCTGAAGATTTTCTGTTAGAATTAAAGAAAATATTAGTGAAAAACTTTTCTCTGAATTGAAAATATTTTAGTAACATAAGGCAATTAAACAGTACTACCTGCACATACTTATAAAATATCTCCTTTGTTTGTGTTTATATACCAGTCAACTGGACTTTGAAATGGAAGAAAAGCCACCTCTTTATTTTTCTTTCCAATCTTCTGGTGATGTCTGATGGTAACAAAGAATGGAAATTGACTATGTACAAGGGCCAGTCTCTCTTGCATTTGACCAAAACTATGGTTGTAGTAAATCGAAAACTAGATCTGTTTCAGCATCTAATGTATACAAATCATCCTAAAAACCTCAAGTTTTTACAAAGTGTAAGGAATCTGTGGGATCTAGAATACAGTTGCAATACACTCTTCCCCACCACCTTCTGTGAACCTCTGTGAACATGATGCTTGCTGAACTTCAAGAATATTCAGAATTGAGACTTGTGTTTTTCAGACGGGGAGTCAGGAGAGGGGATCAGTGGTAAAAGGCAGAATGGGAAATAGGGGAGGGGATCAGAGATAAAAGGCAGCAATTGAGCAGGGATGTATAGATTTCCACCAGACAAAAATGTGGTGAGGGCATCCTGAAAGTAGGAAAACTATAGTTAAAGACACCTAAGCTAAGGATAATTTTTGAGAGGCTTGATTTGTGTCCCCCAAAACTTATGTGTTGGAAACTTGCTTCTCAATACATCAGTACTGGAAATGGGGGCATAATGGGAGGTGTTCAGGTCACAAGGGCTCCATCCTCATGAATGGATTAATGTTGTTTTCATGGGAATGTGTTAGTGCTCTTGGGAGTCAGTTAGTTCTTGTGGGAGTAGGTTGTTACAAGAGCAAGTATGCCTTCCTTAGTTTCTTCTTTCTCCTTCCCTCTTTCCCTTCTTTCATATTGTGATGTAGCACGCCAAGTGTCAGCACCATGCCTTGAATTTTCCAATGATGAGCCTAATAAACTTCTAACCTTTATAAATTACCCAGTTTGTATTATTCTGTTATAGCAACAAAAATGGATTAAGATGAGTATATTGAGTAGTGAATCTAGAAGAGAACTACAAGTAGTTAAAGTAGGTTGAAATGATAACAAAAAACACTAAAACCCACAAAGGACCTCAAATAATTAAAGCAATCCTGAGAAAGAACAAAGCTATATGACTCTTACTTTTTGTTTCAAAACATATTACAAAGTTACAGAAGTCAAACAATGTAATACTGGCTTAAAGATAGACATGTAAACCAATGAAACAGAATAGAGAGCCCACAAATAATCTTTCATACATATCAAATGATCTTCAACAAGGATCTGAGAGTAAACAATGGGGAAAGAATAGTCTGTTCAACAAAATGTGTGGGGAAAATGCAAAACTATGTGCAAAACAAAGAAGGTGGACTCTTATAGTATACATAAAAATTAACACAAAATGGATTATAGATCAGAATGTAAGACCTGAAACTGTAAAAGTCATATGAGAAAGTGTGGAGTAAATCTTCATGACACTTTTTGTTAGCAATGATTTTATGGCTATGACACCAAAAACACAGGCAACAATGGAAAAAGAGCCAACTGGAACTTCATCACATGTAAAAAAAAAAAAAAAACACTGCATGCAAAAGAAACATTTATCAAGTAAAAAGGCAACTTATGGAATGGAAGAAAATATTTGTAAATCATATATCTGATAAGCAGTTAGCAGCCAGAATAAGTAAAGAATTACACTACTCAACAACAAAAAATAAATAATGCAATCAAAAAGGACACAGGACTTATATAACTATTTCTTTAAAGAAGATATACAAATAACCAAGAAACACATGAAAAGATGCTCAATGTCACTAATCATCAGGGAAATGTAAATCAAAAGAATAAGAAAACATGGCTTCATGCTTATTAGTCTGGTCTCTATCACAAGGTTGGTGAGGATGTGGAGAAACTGGAATACCTGTGTACAGGTGGTAGGAATCTAACTTAAGGGTCCACCTTATTTGTTTTGCACATGGTTACGCATTTTCCTCACACAGTTTGTTGAAGAGACTATTATTTCCCCATTGTATATTCTCAGATCCCTGTTAAAGAATTAAAACTAGAACTACCATGTGGTCCAACAATCCTATTTCTGGGTTTGTATCCAAAATAACTGAAATCAGGGTCTTGAAGAGATACTTGTATATCCATATTCACTGCAGCCCTATTAACAAGAGCCAAGAAATAGAAGCCACTCAAATGTTCATCTATGGGTGAATAGACAATGAAAACGTGGTACATATATACACGGGAATATTATTCAGCCTAAAGAAAAGAAAGAAATGTGTCACATATTATGACATAAGCGAGTCTTTAGAATGATATGGTAAGTAAAAGAAGCCAGTAAAATAAAGACAAATACCATGTAATTCCATTTGTATGAAGAATCTAATGTAGTCAACAAAGTGATAGAAAATAGAACAGTGGTTACAGGGTTGGGGAAGAGAGAAGATAGGGAGTTGCTGTTCAGTGGGTATAGAATTTTAGTCCTGGACAGTTTGGGGGACCTGCTGCAGAACAGTGAGCCTGTGGTTGGCATTATTGTACTGTACACTTGGAAATTATTAAAATAATAAACTTAGTATTATTGTTTTTTCGTAATAAAAGAAGTACATTGAGATTGAGTAGTAAAGGTCAAATAGGGACTGGGATGTATCTCAGTGGCAAAGTGCTTATCTTGTATAAGCAATGCCCTGGGTTCGATTCCTAGTACCAGAAAAGGAAAACAAAACATCAAATAAAGGTTAGATATAAGGAGCCTTTTCTATAACATACAGAGCCACTTGAGGTTTAAATTGGATTGGGATAGCATAATTAGAACTGAATTCTAGGTGACAAGGGTCAATGTCATTGATAGAGGCAAGGAGGGGATCCATAGGAGACAATGTAAAGAAAAATGGACTTGGAAAAAAATTTTGTGAGGGTTAGGAAGATAAATTATTTTTAAAAAATGACTAAGGAATTAAGCCTTGGTAATTAAGAGAGGTAGACTACTAGTCAAGATAAAAAAGAATAAAGAGAAAGTCTACTTGGGATATAGAAGAGAAGCAAAATGTTGGGCTAGATTAATTAATTAATTAATTATCAATTTTTATTTTATTTTAAAGTATAAAAATATACATTAATGGAATACATTAATATTAAGTGATTTTACAGTTATATACATACATGAGGCTATGAGCCACAACAATATAGAATATTCCCAGTATACCATAACATTTCTACATGCCTATTTCCATTCAACACTCATTCCTCATGCTGAATTTTTAGTTAGGCCCATTTTATATCCTTTATTAGACAAACATTTACTAAGCAAAGAATGCTAGAAAAACATGGGGAATAGATGCACTTGCTTTCTTTTCCCCAAATGTTTTCTTTATTTGTGGTCTAAAACTAGCTCAGTATATCTTACCTTGCTGCACATAAAAGTCACCTGGTACTGATGTTTAAAATGCAGATTTGGTGGACCCCTTTTCTCAAAACTTAATTTAGCACTTCTAGGATGTGGCTCTGGAATACGATTTTTAACAAATGCCCCAGTTTACTTTGAGGCAGATGATGTGGCTAGATCATATTGGCAATTATGGTCCCATTGCATAAGAAATCTGGACATACTCCTATGGGCTTGGGGAAGCACTAGAGCATTAACAAAAGAATGACAAGGTCATGGTTTATGTATTTGAAGATGAATGGTAGCAGGGTAGAGACAGGATAAATTGGAAGGAAAAAGACTGGCTGCAAGGTCAGTTGCATATAAGATACTGCAATGGCTCACAACAGGCAAGAAAAAGTCTTCAGAGAAAAACACAGACTCCAACGACTCAAAGGCTTTTAGAGGTTCACTGAAAGCCCTTGTGATTATTTAGATGTATGTGTTTGTGTGTTTGGGGTTGGGAGATGGACAGGGAATATAGAGAACAAGTAACTGGTTGTCTTTAATAATGTAGACAAAAGAGTTATCCAGATCTTGAAGCCATCCTGACCTCCTGACTGCCACCACAGTGAAGTGCTGAACAGATAATATCCATTTGTCCTGATTCACAGAAGGTATCTATTCAGTGCCAAAAGCCAACCAATGTTTATAGAACTACACAGGGCAGTGTCAAAACAATAGACTGTTGAGCCTCCATTTAATGGGGTTGTGTCAGACTTAAACATCTAGCTCTGGTGGCTTTCAGGAACTCAGTCTCAAGAACAGCCCCCATGCTGGGGAATTAATTGGTGTTTTCTCAACTAAGTGCAAAAATACTTCATGTTGGGGTAAAACAAAACAAAACAAAAACCTCCTTGTGTTTGAGATTGGGCTACAAGCCTACAAGACTAATTGTTGCCAAGTGTTCTTTCCAGCTACTTTTGTCAGGAAGTCTTTAGGGCTAGCAGCTGAGAGGTGATGCAGATGGGATGTGACAAGCAGAAGCTGCATCGTGGTCCCTGGTGCCCAACCCATCAAATTCTTAGGACAGCTATGGAGAGCAAGAACCAACCTGTAGATAGGAATTCCATGCCTCTTCCAACACAAATCCTCTTTTTATTAGATTGACTGTGATGATGCAAAATAAGGGCTCATTGTAATCATAACTCGTTACAGATTGCTATATGCTTTCTTGTAAGCCACCTGATAACAGTCCTTGAAGTAGGAAAGTAAAATGTTTATCTTCCTTTTGCAGATGAAGACACTGGGAGGTATGGATCCAACATTTGCAGCCCAATGTCCTTGCAACAAATGCTGCTAGAACTGGAACCAAAGCACTGAAAACCAGACCTGAGTAATTTTCACAAAACTGAGCAGTTTCCCCAGGATCAAGGAAAACCTGATTCCCTACACTTTATCCATTCTTCACTTCTCTTTGAATAATGGCAGCATCTCTCTTCCGTTTATGTGTAATGTCAGAGAGACCCTTGGCCTGAAGGTATATCAGAGGGAGAATACAATAGAGACACAGGATGTACAACACAATCCCTCCTCTTGAGTACCAGATGTACTTGTCCCTAAGGTGCCATGAACAGAATATGGAAGTTAAATGACAAAAGTCCCTTTTTTCTTTGTAACCATATTCATGAAGCAAAACAACAACAAAAATAAAGGAGAATCCAGGTGAGTACCATGCATCTATTTTTCTTTAGGAATCCTTGACACCTGATTACACTTAGCTCTCAAATTGGAAATAGAGATGACTATATGACTTCTTGAGAAATGTTTCCTGTTTCAGATCTATAGCTGCCATCAGTGACAGCATTTGGCTCTGCCATCTGTCGCTTGTCACAGAAATTCAAAACTCTTCCATGTAAACCTAGTTTAACCACCAATTCACTTAAAACAATTCTAAATAAGAGGAATTATTTAATTTAGCAGCAAATTCAGCCTATGGGCCAGAAAAATTAAAAGTTAAAAAAAAATGGAGAATTGATATTATTATCCCTGCCATCTTGATGCTGCTTAGTTTCTTTCTATATGAGTTTGGGTAAACTCCAGAAATGAGCAAATGTTTAAGAAAAAAAAGAAATTATCACTGAAACAGCATGCTGATATCCTAACATTTAAAAATTAAACAAGCCATTAGGCATAGATGGTCCCATCATGAATCACACCAGTCATGGCTAGAAACCTGAGGAAAAGGACAAGTTCAAATATCGCCTCCTGTGGTGGATGGGCACTGCAGGAGCAGACACAGACTCTGGGGGTGTTCTTGTCTGGTAACTGGAACTTTGATCTGGAAGGGTAGCAGTGGACCTCAGGCATCCTTAAGAAAGCAGATGATGCTGTTGGAAGGGGTAAAGGGATCCAGGAGAGATACAGATGTTTGGATGAGCAGCTTTTACACAAAGGCCCCTGGCAAACAAGCAGAACATAATGATGGGGAATTCAGAAGCAGGACTTTATTAAACCAGAATACTATTCAACATTATCCAACCAGAATAAGAGCTTTCTCCAAATTTCTTTTTTCTTTAAAAAAAAATGGCACATTTGAGAATAGTTTTCTCTGTTTCTACTTCCTCCCTACCTCAGTTGTTTGCTGAATATTTGCATATATTCAGCTTTCTTTTTTATAAAGGGACTATGTTGATACCCTAATTTGCCCTTCTGGGCATGTCCTATCTTTCAGCACAATGGTGAGGCAGGGAGAATAATTAAGTGGCAGAACTGCCTGGTCTGTGTTGAGTACAAACTGACTCACCAGGGAAGCAGGAGAGTCAGCTGAAGGTCCATGGTTTCCTTAGCAATGTGATGCTGACTGTACGGTGCAACAGGTGTGTCAACTGAGCATCAGCAATATAAATATTTTACTCTATGAGCATACATCTTTGTCATGTATCCAGAGAAAGAGCCATAGAACTGGAGCATTAAGGAAGAACTAAAATTTATTTATTTATTTATTTTTTTTTATTTTTTTGCGGTACTGGGGATTGAACTCAGGGACATTCTACCTCTGAGCTACACCCCCAGCCCTATTTTTTATTCTTTATTTTGAAACCGAGTCTCACTAAGTTGCGGAGTGCCTCACTAGGTAGCTGAGGCTGGCTGCGAACCCGGATCCTCCGGTCTCAGCCTCCCGAATGCTGGGATTACAAGCGTGCGCCACCACGCCCGGCTTAAAATTTATATTTAGATATTTAAACAAAACTACATCCCCGAACCAAGTGTGGTAGCACATGCTAGTAATCCCAGTACTAGAGAGACTGAGACAGGGGATCAGGGTTTGGCAGCCAGACTCAGCTACTTAGTGAGGCTCTACACAACTTAGTGAGACCCTGTTTCAAAACAAAGAATAAAAAATAGGACTGAGGGTGTAGCAGTTGGGAGGTAGAATGCCCCTGGGTTCAATCTCCAGTACCGTAACAAAACAAAACAAAACTCCTTCCCCAAACCCTTTCCCTCCAAAAGAAATTAAAAAATAAAACAAAACAAAAACAAAATGCTCATCAAATGTCCTATTCAGAATCATCTCTGGGGCCATCTTCCACTAAGACCTTGTTAAAACAGGTTCTCCTGATTGCTTTTGGTTAGCTGCATGTTACACTATGAAGAGCAGTTTGGCATCCAAGACTATTTTGTATGGTCTCTGCACAGTCTTGTCCTGTGGATAACCATAATTCAGTTTGTCTTTCTTTCAAATATATTTAGTTAGTGAAGTGCTTTTGTAATAAAAAACTATATTAGAGCTACACAAATTTTCCCCTTACACTTCATGGCGTCAGCCAGCGTTAAACTGACTGTCTGTTTTCCATGGTATTTGTATTTTGGTTAGTCTCCTTAACAATATGTGTCACTTGGCTTGTATGAACCTAAATCTAAAGGACTATTATGATTACTTTTATGTTTTGTTATGTTCTTCAACAAATCATATACTCTTTCAGCTACAAAGCTAAGATTATTGGAGCATTAAAGAGAAAAATATTTAGGCAG
>PVLC010021455.1:0-27908 GCA_004027655.1 Graphiurus murinus
CTGGCGCATCATGGCTGTCTACAGACAGAGCAGCTCCCCGGCGTTGTGGGGAAGGAGGAGGTGGCCCACTGAAATTGAGCAGAACCCGCCTCATTACCGTCTTGTTGGGCTTGCACCGCCTCGCGGGGGTCAGGCGCTCTGGTCCGGAGTTCAGATGTGCAGATGGAGAAGAGAGAGAGATTTCCCTGGTGCTCACGGGCAGCTCCAGCCCCGGCTTCTTGTGCCTCCCAGAGGGACGTGGGTCCCTGCGTGGGTGGGCGCTGGACCCGCGTGATGGACGGAGCCTGGTCGAGCCTTTTGCACTCACCCCAAAGTTCTCCGATGGCGGTGTTGAGTCCTTGAGTCTGGCTTGCATAATTTTCTTTATTTCTTTCTTTTTTTTTTGCTTTGATTAGGCCAGCTGTTACCTCACGCGGCTGGTAGCGTGCCTTTCTCTGGCAAAGCTCCTTTCCCCAGATTTCCTGACATCTTTGGAGGTTTTGTGCCTCCTCAGCTGTGTTATGGATAATTTGCGTTGTCAGATAAATGCCCTCAGGATAAATGAAATATTAATAACGCTATAATGCTAATTTAAGAATACCCATTGCACACATTTAGCAGAATCCTCTCTGGGCTTTAGTGTGGTCTTTAAATCAGGTCCAACCGTGTCTCAACCATAAATCAAGCTATTCTTTCAGCCCAGTAGAGAATTTGGCAGGAAAACGTACCATAGGATAGCACAGTATAGGAAATCTTAGCCCATGCTTTTAAAATTCTTATTCCCTTTGCGACACTTGGAAACGAAACACCATTTTAACCAGTTAACCATGGAAAAATAGTTAACCAAACAACGATCGGTATTGGCTTTTGGATTTAGAAAAAAGAAATTTGGAGACACCTTCATTGCCTGAGGATTTGTCTAGCCTTGCAGAGTACAGTCTAATTCCAGTTATATCTTTCTCTGTCCTGTGCAGCTTCCTGCTGCTGGACATGAGGGGCCAGATTGCCTATGTGGCTGTTGTTAAAAGTAACACGTGCCTCTGAAGGAAACACTCAGACAAGTATGTTTAGGTTTATACAATGACTATTCCTTAGCTTTCCCCCCCTGATTAGGAAGGTGATTTGTTTTGGTTTTGAAAATAGAGAACATACACAAAACTATCAATGAGAAAAAAGAAGTTCTACTTTTTTTTTTTTGTGGTACTGGGGATTGAACTCAGGGGCATTCTACCTCCGAGCTATACCCCCAGCCCTATTTTTTATTCTTTATTTTGAAACATGGTCTCACTAAGTTGCAGAGTGCCTCACTAGGTAGCTGAGGCTGGCCTCGAACCCGGATCCTCAGGTCTCAGCCTCCCGAATGCTGGGATTACAAGCGTGCGCCACCACGCCCGGCCTAAGAAGTTCTACTTTTTTAGACTCTACATGTGAATGAGAGCAGGTGGTCTTTGTCTTTTTGTGTCTGGCTCATTTCACTTCACATCATGTCCCCCGAGTTGATCCACATTGTTACAAAGGACAGGATTTCCTTCTTTTTAAAGGCTGTGTAGTATTCCACGGTGTTTACATGCTACATATTCCTCATCCATTCATCCAGTGGTGGACATTTAGGTTGTTTCCGTATCTTAGCTATCGTGCACAATGCCACAGAGAACGTGGGAGTAAAATGTCTTTCCAACATACTGACTTCATTTCCTTTGGCTATACACTCAGGAGTGGAATTGCTAGATCATATGTCAGTTCTATTTTTAATTTCTTAAAGATCCTCCATGCTGTTTTCCATCATGGCTGTGTCATCAACCGGGCCCTGGGTGTCCTTGTCTCCACATCCTCGCCTACACTGGTTACCTTTGTCTTTTTGATAATATCTATTCTAACAGATGAGGTGACATTGTGTGGTGGTTTTAATTTGCATTTCCAATTAGTCATGTTGAGGCACGGGGAGAGACTGTGTCAGAGGACACAAAACTGCAGTTAAGTTCAAGAGCGGTACGGGACACCATGATGACACAGTTGGTAAGAATGTGTGTGTTCTTGAAAATCACTCCTGGCGGATTTAAGGGTTCTTACCACAAAAGGCAATACATATTGTCAGATACTGTATATGTTAATTAATTGAGCTTAAGCATTACACAATATATACGTGTTTCAAAGTGTCATGCTGGAGCTGGTTATGGTGGGGCACTCCTGCGATCCCAGTACTTGGGATGCTGAGACAGCAGGATCACAAGTTTAAAGCCAGCCTCAGCAACTTAGGGAAGCTCTTAACAACTTAGGGAGGCCCTTGTTTCCAAATAAAATATTAAAAAGGGCTGGGGATGTAGCTCAGAGGTAGAATGACCCTGAGTTCAATCCCCAGCACCACAAAAACAAAGAAAAAAACATGTCACGTTGTACATGATCCATGTGCACAATTTTTTTCAATTAAAAATTAAATAAAGTTTAAAGATGATAAAAGCAAAAAGTAAGAATCCCTCATAATTCGAATTGGAAACCCAAAGACCGGGTCTGCTAGTTTTGATGTACTTCCTTCTCCTTTTCCTCTTTCCTTTCCTCCTTCTCTCTTCTTCTCTTCCTTTCTTTTCTTTTGCAATGTTGGAATCATATGTCCACGGTTTTGATCTGATCCCCCCCCCCCCGTCCCTGCCAAGAATGTAATGTTGTATTTTCTGTGTCACAAAAGACGCTGGGCCTTGACATTTGGGCACTTTGGGTCTGCAGGACTTCAGGTGGTGCTGTCGGGGGCCTCTGCGTGGAGTGGGAAGAACCTTTCATAAACAATCTTGCCCATGACAAATACTGATTTCGATGCAATACCTGAGCTGTTTTCTAATTTGAAAATATTTTAAGCTGAAACAGATTCCATGCAATTTGTCATGTTGTGAGGAGCCTACTAAATATGATATTTTGGGGTTGAATATTTTACTTGGAAAGTTACATAAGTACAGAAATTCCAGCATCTCCAAAAAAAGAAGAAGAAGAAAAAAAAAAAAGAGGTTGAATTTTAGATCTGTGTGCAGGCATATTCTAAGAGATTCTTTTCTGTCTTTTTAGCTTGGTAGTGTTCTAATCTTTAATTTGTGGATCCTCCTAGCATTGACAAATTAAAAGGGTTGTTTCTTTCCTGAGACTAAAACAATTGTTTAATTACAGTCCTTGGGATGTTTTTACAAACCCTGCGACTCTGTTTTGAGCAGAGAAAAGTGCTAAGAAGAACGGTCTGGGGAAGCCATCATTACTAACGGTGAAGCCTGAGAGGGAAGGAAAATCTTTTCAAAATATTTTCTCTGCAAGAGAATATGTGTACTTCAGAATGCCAGTCCAGGCGAGGTCTTTATTTTATTTCTAATTTTTGCTTCATAATGCTGAGTTTCCCTCACAGGAGTGGAATGTCCTAATTTTTTCTTTATTTTCCATATATATGTATATAGAGGAAGGATTTTAAGTTCATTCCCTTTTAGGATACTTTCAAATAATGTCTTAAGAAATGGGCTTTGTCATGAAACGTACAGTTGATTCTTGGTATTCATCTTTGGGGGGAAAAATAAGGTTTCATATACCTTAAATCTTTTTTTTTCAGGTGATTCCAACATTTTTGGCAACTCATGAAAAGCTGCGCTGGTCAAAAACGAGACAAATGAGTATCAGAGAAAAAAGATGGTGGAACCAAAGGCAATTAAAGGTACAGAAAACCCACCGCCACCACTGCCAACCCCAAATAATCCTGTCCCTCTGTTAGGTCTTAATATGACTTGCTCCTCTGAATTAATGTGATTTAATCCCCCAAAGTCTTATGTTAATGGAATTAAGAGGGTAGAAACCTAATCTGACTATAATATCTAGAGGTGGGGCTTCTGAGAAGTAATTAGATTTAATTGGGTCGTTAGAGTGGTGGCCCCATGAGTGAGTCCTGATGGTTTTATAAGGAGAGGGAGGCAGACCACACAGAGAGACACAGACACTGCTACCATGATGTGTTGCCGACAAGGTTGGGTGGGTTTGCTAGAGCACATGACTTGATGCCTGGACTTCCAGTCTCCAAGCTGGAACCTTTTTTCTTTATAAAGTAGCCTGCCTGAGGTATTTTATTACAGTAATGGAAAACTGACTAATAATATACCTTTCCAGTTAAGATTTTTCCTAAGTGTATATGCATAAATATTTTATATCTTCAGTGTTTGGCATTTGTGGCCAAACATTTCTTGGGTCCTTTGCTATACCTCGAGGAATTATATTGGCTCCGTGTGACACCCTTGACTGTTTCTTCCAAATGAGAGCCGTCTCTCTCCTGCACCAATCTTGCTGCTTACACTGGAGGTTTTAGAACTGATGCTCTCAGACATGCCAGCCTCCATGGCTCCTCTTTCTTCTACCTTTGAGAAGACCCAGAGGACCAAGAGCAATACCGCAGATGTGTGCTCTTACAGTGTATCCTCAGTTTGGTTTACCGTCATTGTATAGTGATTTTACCCAAATGCAACTGGAACCTCAATCCTAGAGGCGCACACAGGGAATGAGTCTTCGTATTCACCAATCATGCCTTCAAAAACATCGCGAGAACCGAAAACGCAGGTAGGAGACAAGGGGCGGCTCTCGCCAGATTTCTCTCAGTAACGGACCACGTGACGGCGTGGCCCATGCAAAGCTCAGGGAGGCCGCAGTGTTGAAGGGTCTCGCTGCCACAGTGAAGCCGGGAGTGACGAGCAGATGGGGTGACAGTCGTGATTCCTGGCACAGGCCTGGGAGGGCGCCGGTGTCCAGGAAGAAAGGAAGGAATGATCATGGAAGTCTGGAGGGGGCGCTTCTCATCCTCATGACGTTAAATATTTTAGCAAGTTGTTCAGTGGAGGTGTGTGAGTACCAGAGCTCAGGACCTTGCCCGAGATAGATGAGGCCCTTGCCGTCCTGGAGGCTGGAGGTCCAGGGTCAAGGCAGGGCTGGCAACTCTTGCAGCTCTGGGTGTTCCCTCTGTATCTCCATCATCTTCTTCTACCTCCAACCTTTCTCTTTTTATAAGGACTAGTTGTCTTGGCTTAGAGACCTCATTGTTGTTTGATTATCTCTGCAAAGATCCTACCTCCAAATGCACCCACATTGCTGGGAACTAGGGGGTCGGGACTTTAATAGAATCAGAGAAGAGAGCAAATGACACAATTCAAACCGTAACAGTGAATATTTTTTGTTCATCTGTAAGGATGGGCCATGTCTTACCAAAGAAGTTTAATGCTTTACTTAGATAAACGTGAGATTACTGCTCTCTTCCCTGCCGTTGTTCTGCTTTCTGTTACTGTGACAAAATACCTGAGATGAACAACCTTAAAGAGGAGAAAGGTTTCTCTTGGCTCATGGCTTCAGGCTGGGGCCTGTGGTGAGGCAGGGCACCGTGGCAGGAGTGCCTGCCAGGGGAGGCTGCTCACTGCCTGGAGGCCAGAAAGCAAAGGCAGAGGTGAGAAGGGGCCAGGGTGTCCATAGCTCCTTGAAGGGCACGTGCTTGAGGGCCTCGCTTCCTTCTGCTAGGTCCCAGCTCCTAAAGGTTCTTCCACCTCCCTGTGGTGCCACCCGCTGGGCTCCACGCCTTCAACAAAGGGGCCATGGAGGACGCTCTAGGCCAAACCCTGGCTCCTGCAGACCTGGGACTAGGGGAAAGCAAGCGAGGCACAACATTTAAGGTGGCGCTTGCTCTGAGGTGCTGATCCCGCTCTTGAGTGAGCCGGAGAGCGAGCGCCTCCTTAAATCGTGGGCCCAGGGATCCCCCAGCCTTGCTCCCTCCTTCTCCCCTGGGTTTCACTGCCCAGTGATGGCGTGGGGGCGGCTGGCTTGAGTCAGGCCTGTGCAGTCTCATGGGGGGTTCTGCTGGTGAAAGACCCACATGCCCGATACCCACCCATCCGGAAAAGTGTTCCCAGGGACCAGCTCACTCCGTAAATGTTTCCTCGTCTTGAGTTTGCCTCGGGCCATTTTGTCTAAAATGTTTCCATTTAATAGCTGGTTAGCTTAGAATTTAAGGTATAATTTTTTAAGATAAGGATACACATGCCTGTAATCCCAGTACTTGGGATGCTGAGACAGGAGAATTGCAGGTTTGAGGCCAGCTTCAGCAATTTAGTGAGACCCTCAGCAACTGAGCAAGACTTGTTTCAAAATAAGAAATAAAAAGAAGGGCTGTGGCTGTGGCTCAGAGGTAGGATGACACTGGGTTCAATCCCCAGGACCCAAACGAACAAACAATGAAATAAGGATATGCTCAGCCAATTGACTATTTATTGGACTTACTTTTCTCAAAGTTGTAATGTTTTATATAATATCAAGATCATCCACAGGGGAATTTTTGCTTTTTCAACAGTAACGATCACCTCACCACTGGTTCAGTGTTCAGATGTGCGTAGCGTAGGGTTTCTCAGGTGCGATTCAACTCCGCCCTCCTGATGGGGAGACAGAGGACGGTCCAACAGTGGCTCAACCTGGGTACCACCAGTGAGAAGCGTCACCCTCCAGGTTCTACACTTACTCCTGTACCTGCTGCTCAAGGCCGTCCGTTGGGTTTTTCTTTATCTCTCGACCCCAAATACGGGGTGACTTTACCAATCCCACCCAGTCTCAAAACTCCGACGCCAACCAACAGGGGTGCCCTACAATTCAGTTTAATTCTGACACTAGCTACCTGGAGTCAGCGTCACAGTCCAACAGTTCAGGGGCTCCATTCCCCAGGGTACTCACTTCAGATGCCAGTTGCGAGACCCAGGTCCCTGAGTCACCTCCCCTTGGGTCCACCTGACTGCAAAATCAAGTGGTTTCCACAGTTTCCATTTCAGGTTCAATAGCTGGCTGCAGTGACTCACAGAACTCAAGAAGGCACCATACTTACAGAGGATAGAGGTGAAATCGAACGTAGACCCAGGACCATTGAATTGAAATCCCAGGGTTTAGGAGTTCAGCGCCAGGAACCAGGGGCACAGACAAAATACTTATCTTTTTACAGGATGGTAGTTTTACCTTATCTCACATATGTGTGACTAGGGCTTCTAGAGGATCACACGGCTCTTTCTAGCTTTCCAGGAGGAAGCCGGGGCTCTGGTTTCTGTCCTGGGTTCCACTCTGCACCTTTTAGGGCCCGCCATGTCGTCTCCAGCTGTACCCACCCCAGACCATGGGGTGCCTGGGAGCCAGCAGCTCCTGACCACTCTGGACAAACATCCGTGTGCCTACACCACTCTTTCGTGGAATCCCACTCCTTGGGGAGATTCTGTGCATGTCTTCCCAGGCCAGAAGGATGACCAAGGGGGCATCCCTATGAGGGAGCATGACCCTGGGCCTCAGGTGGCCATGCGGATGGTGTAGGAGCCCCCGGCACACAGGGCAGAACTAGAGGTGGAAGGGGGAGAGGTGGGGGCCATGGGTCAGGAATCTCCACTTATCTTCTTGCACCAGCTCTGCATATATGCAGGTCACAACCATCCTGCAGGACTGCCCCCCTTATTACAAAATGCTTCTCTTCCCTTTGGCTGTGTTCCAGTGCACACTTAATGCCATTATAGCTCCAGTGACCCAAATAAAGTTTGCTTCTACTTAGCAAGACATCGGCATTTTGAAAACAGAAGCAAAGAGAGATGAGGAGAGTTTGCTGAATGCCAAGACACCTTATTCTGCAAGATGTCGAATAAGAAGATAAAGCTGGGCCCTGAAACACAAAATCATGAACATCTACCTTACCAAGACAAATATTAAATATTAAAGGGCATTGTCTCGGCCAACATTCCAACTGCTGTCTCCCAGTAACCCTGACCACACAGCTTAGAGGAAGGAAGATTGATTCGCTCACGGTCTTTTGGAGATTTCGGGTTCAGTCCATGTGAGTTTGGTGTCTTTGGGTCTCGGGTGAGGTAGTGGGAAGCAGAGTAAGAGAGAGAGCAAGGGCTCTGCTCTCACGCCCTGGGGTCTGGAAGCAGAGAGAGCGGGCTGGGGGAGGAGAAGACCTTAGATAACCCCAGCACCACAGCCCCAGGCACCGCTTCTGCAGACATACTCCACTGGCCCAAGTTACCACCCAGATGAATCCATCATAATTGTCTGCCAATGAGATTATAACCCTCGAGACTTAACGATGTCAACCCTGAGCTCTCCGGGAACATTCTGTGTCTGACTATAACAGACTTTTAGACCACAATGGCTCACCTTCTGCAAGTGCCAAAGGCAGATGAAACGGGAAATAAAAAGCTCCCACAGTGACGTAAAACCACCACGTCATTAACTCCTAAGTATTTGAGAGAAGATCATTGGAACCAAAGGGGAAATTAGAGGTGTGCTTTTAAAACTCCGTAACACATCTCCCGACCGATAAAAGAGAACAGATTCCCGGTGGACTGCAGACACGGTCGATGGTGTGTGGGTGCAGGCGCATTGGAAAGGGCCGAGCTTTCCCCGTCCTGGTCTCTATCTGCACGGATGCTTTCTGCCGATTTGGCTACGCTCAGCAAATCTCCTTGGGTGAGGGCACCCGGGGTGGTGGTGGTCTAGTGGATCATATGCTCTTAGTCCCTGGTATGGGGAAGCTGAGAGAGATTTCTGGACCTCGCTTCCCCTGCCTTTCTCCTGGGCCACATACCTCAGGTCGCCCCGACTCTTGACAGCACACCCTGGTCTTTGGGAGAATCCATTCTGCCTCCTATGGTGTCATCCATCCTCCTTCTCAATTCGGGACGAACAGTGGTTGTCGATCTCCTCTCAAGTGTCCCTCCCTGTGTCGCTGAGTCGTTTAACCCCCCCATCCCTGGAGGGCAAGGCTGGGCGGCATCCAGATCCTATACACTACCTGTCACTTTATCCCCGATATATTGAAGGCACCCCCGATTTCCCCAAATCTCCTAAGCTTAGGACCTGGTGGGGACAGAACTCAGGAAAGGCTTCGATGCTTCTGTGGTCTCAGATTCTCTTGATGGCTCCAGCCACTCTAGACAGCTAGCAGGGTCGTGCCATGTAAAGCAAGAACTGGCTCGCTCCTGGGAAGGCTCTGACCCTCCTTGGAGTACTCCTTGGAGTTGCTTAGTTATTCTTTATCTCCGAGCCCATTTGAGGGTGGGACGGAGGGTTGAGATCACGTCTCCAGGCTGAATGGAAATAGTATGTCTGTGTGTTAGATGGGAGTTAGTTTCGCTTGAAATTCCCAACTGAGTCACCTTTTTAGCTCTGGGTGGAAAAGCTTTAAGGGAGACCTCGGTAACTTGATGATTCAGGGTCGCGTGTAGTGTGTAGCTGAGTAATCTGTTGTCAAAACAAACTAGTGGCTTAAGATGGTAAGCATGCATTCAGTGCTTCTGCCCGGAGGTTGGCCACACCGTGGCCCTGGCCCTCGGTCACGTGTGTGGGGCTTTGGTCGTCTAGGAGGTGAGCTAGACGGTCCTGGCTGGGGGGTTGGAGAGACTGGGCTCCCACACGCGTGGCGCTCCTCCTCCCACGTTCCCACACGGGTGGACGGAAAGTTACTGGGCAGCACAAGCGAGCGCCTCCTGCCTCCTGAGACTCTGGCTGGGAGTCGGCACATCACCCTCGGCCTTCTGGTGGGGAGTGGGTCATGGGGAGCATCCGAACAAGAGTCCTGTAGAATTCCTACCTCTTTGGCGAGAGGGGCGAAAGGCGTGGATCCTGGGCGCAGTGGAGAATTGGACCCTCGTGGAACTCTGCCACGGCACCACATGAGACAGAAGCACGTATCTAGAACATGTACAGGGTGTCTCATTATCTAGCTGTGCAAGAAACCACCCCCAAACACATGAGCTCAAACCACAACCCACTCAGTATTCTCCACGATTCTGTGGCCGACTGGACTCCGCTGGGCGGCTCTGTTTTCCTAGGGTCAGTGGCCATTGTCCTCTGAGAGGTCAGCCTGTGGACCTGGAGGCTTCCTTACAGCCAGCCAGGCACCCAGCCCTCCTCCATGGTGCTGTGACGCGTGCAGGAACAGCATGGCCTTCCTGGAGCCTGGCCACACAGTGGACCTCCCTCCTGGCCTCAGGAAGGCTGCAGGACACGCCCCTCTGGCTGAGTGACACTGGGGACCAAGCAGGACTTTCCTGGACACTCATTACTCCAAGGCGGCTGTCCCAGGGAGCTGAGGAACCAGACCTCTTCCTCTGGTTTTCTCCCACAAGTGCATCAGAATCCTGGGCTTAGCTTCAGCTCTACCCAATTCAGTTTCAAACAGCACTTTTGTTTTGTTTTGTTTTGCCTTTTTAGCAATTATTATCCCCCAAAAGGTCTCCCTTTGGGTCTAGGGGGAAAAAATTGCGAACTTTCCAAGACCAAGAAATTCAGCTATAGTAAAAAAAATAGTGCCTAAGTTTCCAAGCATGCCATCTCCTCGGCTGGCCAAGTCCGCCCCCTCCGCCATCTTGGGAGGACTCCAGGAGCCTGTCGGGAAGCCGCTGGGAACAGGAGGCTGCGAGGCCGGCGCTTCCCGTGAGAGGTCGTCTGGGTGGGTGTGTTGGTACCAGGAGAGCGCTGGCCAGGGTGGAATTCAGATGGAGCGGGGGCACATCCCTGCAGTAATGTGCTCAGCAGCGAGCTTGAAGGCAACTCTTGTGTCTCTCACCCTGGAATCATACTGTTTATTTTTATTTTGAGGTTTATAACTGCTAAGACGCGTAGGCCAGATTTACAAGGAAGAAAACAAAAATGACAGTTGATGAAAAATAAGCAGTGGCACCTAACAAAATAAAAGTAGGGTGGTATTTTTAGTGCCAGAAGACAGCTGGTGGCTGAGGTCCCCAGAGCACCCAAGACTGTGTGGGGAGCCGTTCTTGGAACCCGAAGCCCAGGAAGAGGGAGCCCTCAGGAGAGGTCACGAGAATCCAGCTGCAGCCAGACCCTGGCCACCCACCAGGGAGCCTGGGAGGGCAGGTGCAGTACTGGACGGTGAGGGCCGCGGATCCCCTGACTCTCCTCTCCTTCCTCTGCTGCCCAGATGGGGCTATGCAGGCAAACTCGGCAGGTGTCCAGGGGCCTGCTGAGGGTTGAGGAGCAGTCCTGGGGGCCAGGGGGCAGGGAGGGTGGCTCTGCAGATAGTAACCCAAACACTCTGCTTTATAATCTGAAAGAAATATATACTTTCTGTAGCATCACTTATTTGCTTCCAGGAAGTCCTTGGAATATGGACGCCTTTAGGTTTAAAAATGTATCATTGGGCCAGGCATGGTGGCGCATGCCTGTGACCCTAGTACTTTGGGAGGCTGAAACAGGAGGATCGCAGGTTTGCAGCCAGCCTCAGCAACTTCGTGAGACCCTACTTCAAAATAAATAAAAAGAGCTGGGGATGTAGTTCAAAGGTAGAATGCCCCTGGGTTCAATCCCTAGCAAAACACACACACACATACACACACACACACAATTGTATCACCAAGGTATGGGCTGATACTTGTTAATTAAGTCAGCCCCAAACTTCTTCTGGGCCTCAGAGGAAGCTGGGCCAACCTGGTTCTCCTGTTTATGAACCAGGAGATCCTGGACACACTGGCACGGGCCTGGGTCTCCGTGTCTCCACCGGCGCAGTGGCAATGCTAGCCCGAGTTGAGGTCAGATTGGGTGAGCAGACCTTGTGGGGTCGGCACCAAGCCCCCAGCGAGGGGTGGCTGTGCACGCTATTAAGAGCTGAGTAAAGGAGCTTAGAGGGAGGTGCAGATGGCGCGAGTTTTGGTGGGAACTCAAAAAGTCCAGCTTTCCTCAAAGGAATAGAAAGTGTCTCATGTTTTAGCTTCATTTCTTCAGGTAAAGAATCGCTCACAGATGTCGCTCCTGTAAAATAATATGTGAACTGCATGCGATTTGTATTATCTTTTAAAAAAATAAATATTTGCTTTCAGTTGATAGATAATTACTGTATATATTTGTGGAGTAGACTGGTATTTCCATAAACATACAGTCTGTTAAGAGCAGGTCAGCATAATTGACAGCCCTATCACCTCAAACGGCCATTATGTCTTTGTGTTGGGATCATTCCAAATCCTCTCTACTACATATTCTGAAATATCCAATTAATTGCTGTCAACCTTAATCATCCCTGATCTACTGAGCTGTAGATCACTGAATGTTACTGCTCCTATCCAGTCATGTGGATTACCTCCAGACTGGGCGGTTCCTCTGGGCTTGCGGTTCAACTGGGCTACACCTAAGTTTCCCACAGGACAAAAGCAAGCCTTCTAGTCATCTCAGACACCTGAAAGATGCTTTTATGCAAATATATTTAATGCAAAGTGGGGCCTCGGCTGCCTGGGGTATACCATGTTCAGCCTTACTGGGAAATGCAGCGTGACAAAGGTTGTTTATTATTGTTTGTGTTCCTCCCTTTTTTCTGTCTTCTAGCTGTCTTGGGTTCTACACGGCTGGTAAATGAGCTGGCGTATTAAAGGACATGATTCAGACTGTCCCGGACCCAGCAGTTCATATCAAGGTAAGTCCCCTCTTGGCTGGGAAGGGGGCCCCGACTTCCATCTCGGCTCCCTGTGCATGGATGGCTGCCCACGATCAGCTCATGCTGGGGCCCGCTGACCATGCCTGGGCCACATCCAGCCCACGACCTGCTTTTCATACAGCTCAGGGGCTTAACAATAATGAAAGAAGTTTATTTCACGGGACGTGCTAATTGTATGAAATTTAAATCCCAGTGTCATAAAGACAATTTTATGCAGCTACAGCCATTCATTTGCATATTATTACATGTTCTCTTATGTCTGCGACAAAGACCACCAGGTCCACAAACCGGAAAGATTAACTATCTGGACCTTTACAGAAAAAATGTTTCTGACCTCCGAGTTGACGTATCAAATCACATCTGTGTTCTCCTTACCTCCGTCTATTCTGTCTCCTTTACACTTGCTGGGGCTACTCAGGGGGAGGGGTTGGGTTTCCAGTGTGGGAGTGTCGTTTCACCTGGGGACGCTGACCTGCCCCCCCGCCCCTCCTCCACTTCTGGAGGTCTGAGTGGGGAGGGGAGGAAGTGACACAGGTGTCTCCATCACCTCGGGAAGTCCATTCCATTCATTTCAGCCATGACTCCAGGGGGGAGTACTGTGATGGTTTCAGTGTACTGGACACAAATAAAGACTATTGAAAAATTGGGGCTGGAGCCACATTATCCAATTAAGCTGTCTGCTGCATTCATCAGCATTTCACAGTTTTAAGCTAAAAGACTTGACTATGTGACTTAGAGGAAGGAAGATTTATCAGCTCACGGTTTTCCTTGGAGATATTGGGGTTCAGTCCATGTGAGGCTGGGGATCCCAGATCTTAGGGCAGGGTGGTGGCAGGAAGTGAAGAGCCAGAGAGCATGTGGGCTGTGTGCCTCACACCATAGAGCCTGGAAACAAGACAGCTCATGAGGGGAGGGAACCATGTATAATATACAAAGGCAAGGTGTAAACATTTGCATTCCCAAAGGGAGGAGTAGGGCTTAGAAAGAAAGATGGGGCCAAGACAGTAACGAAATCTGGCAGGACAAGTAGAAGCATTTAACCCTATGGCTCCATTTCTGGCTCCTGGGGCGCATGGTGGTGAGATGTGCTCTCCAAAGGGCCTTGGCAGCCCTGACCCCATGGCCTGGTTGATTGCAGGGGTAGTGTACTCTCTGGTCCAGGCTGGCTGCATGGCTCACAGCTAGCACCTGAACATTTCTGCACTGCCAACTCATGAACTTTGCGGGGGACACTGTATCTAAACCGTCCCACCACGTGGAACTCACTCTTACACATTTGATGTCTTTGACAATGGAATTAAAAGTGATAGGAGTTTAAACGCATCCTTTGAGCTTTGTGGGTGCTCCTGAATTTTCAGAAACTATGATGATTCTAGGGGTGGTAAGGATTCTGAATATTGCCCAAGGACATGGAGAAGTTCCTTGTGGGGACACTTAGCTTGACTTTTGCGCGATATTTTATTGGGATATGATAATTACATCTAAACGAATATAGTGAGAACTCTAGGTGGATGTGACAAGATTTCTTCAGTAATATTTGGAACATGTTTGATAAGTATGTCCATTTGTTACGTATTTTTAAGCCTACACAAAGAAGGCGGGGAAAGACTTTCTTCTTAGTGTCTACTCACCATGGAGCTACAAGATGCGGATAAAAGCTCACAGGAAAGGTGGCACAAGAACTATTTCTATCTATTTCTGTAGATCAGAAGATGAGGGTTGATAATTGAAATTCATTTTACTGGCAGAATTTTCATAACCAACCAGAAGGAAGAGATGAAGTCAGCAAGGAATTGTTGCAGATTTTTAGCAGTTAATCCATAAAGCTCAGTCTTATATTAACCTGAGGAATGTGGCCTTTGAAAGTGTGCTTTAGTGGGAAATGTTCCGTCTTTGATCTCATGAATGAAATGGATCTTCAGCTCTTATTTATGATATTATCATCATATCAATTGATTATAAATATAAAGTGAAGGACAATTTGGAGGAAACATAACGGAATTTTTCGAATATAATTTCAAGCCAGGCGTAGTGGTGCATACCTGTAATTCTAGTACTTGTGAGGCTGAAACAGGAGTATTGCAGGTTAGAGGCCAGCCTCAGCAACTTAACAAGGCCCTCAGCAAGGCAGTGAGACGGTGTTTCAAAATAAAAAATAAAATAGGACTAGAGGGTATAGTTCAGAGGTAGGATGCTCCTGAGTTCAGTCCCTAGTAAAACACACACATACACACACACACACACACACACACACACACAATGTATATATACTATGTATCTACTATACGCATTGTATGTATATATACACATATACATATACATATATATACACACACATATATATATAATTTCAACTTGAATTCCGTGTTTTGGAAAGGTGAAGTGGTGATATAAATTTGCATAGAGCAGTAGCTGATGCTGTGAGGGAGGAAGGCTTGTACAAAAGATGTTTGTCTCCTTTACAAACCTATTCAAATTCCACCTATTCAAACTTGAACAATTATACCTGGACTTCCTTTTTGTGTGTTTATGAAGTTAGTGTTCTTGACAACAAAATTAGGAAAACAAATGTTCTTCTAATGTTTCCATAAAATGCCTGATTTTGGAGTTTATGCAGTACAATTTTGTGTGCTGCAGAGCTTTTGGCTCTGGGCTGAGGAGAAGAGCTTTTCTTTCTGGAGAGGGAGTTCACATGCATGGCGCATGAGCGGTTCCACTTCGTGTGTATGTGTAAGTAGTGGGGGATTCCATCTTTGCTTACTGTGGAGGTTGTTTTCATCATCTGTAAAGGGCTTGAGCTCACCGGGCAGGGCAGCTCTGCAGGCACCTGACACTTGGTGTGTCCTTCACGTTGGTGCTAGAGGCTTCCAGCAGAAACCAACCTGCCGTGCGTTTCAAAGAAACTTATTCTGTGTAATTAATGTCAGTTCTTTAGTGCCAGAACAAGTAGCTTTTTACCGTTTTACATGTTCAAAGAGCTGGAAATAATAAAAAGAAGGAAAGGAGCCAGGCGTGGTGGTGCACGCTAGTAATCCCAGTACCTGGGAGGCTGAGACCGGAGGATCCAGGTTCGCGGCCAGCCTCAGCTACCCAGTGAGGCACTCCGCAACTTAGTGAGACCCTGTTTCAAAATAAAGAATAAAATATAGGGCTGGGGGTATAGCTTGGAGGTAGAATGCCCCTGGGTTCCATCCCCAGTATCGCAAAAAAAAAAAAAAAAAAAGGAAAGGTGGTTAATAACTATAGACTATAAAATGTTCCTGATTTAAATAGTGGAACAATTGATGCAATTTGTTTAAATACAGAATGAGCAAAGGTTCTGTTTATTTTGGCTTCATCTCTGTTCGAGTGTGGTACAGTAGGTACTCCTTGCTGGTGTGGGCACAGGTTGGCTTTTTTTGTTGCTTTGCTTTTTGGTGCTGGGAATCGAACCCAGGAGAGTTCTACCTCTGAGCCATACCCCCAGCCCTATTTTATTTTTTAGTTTGAAACAGAGTCTCACTAGGTTGCTGAGAGTCTCACTACATTGAGAGGATATCCTCAATCCTGCCATCCTCCTGTCTCAGCCTCCCAAGTACTGGGATTACAAGCATGTGCCGTCATGCCCGGCACAGATTGGCATTTTGGTATTAATTTGGTGTTGCCTATAAAGCTGAAGATATGGTTATGTGTACCCCACCCAGGTGTATACCCAGTTGTGTGTAAGCACAAAGAGATATGTATAAGCAAAAAATAGAAACAGCCCAAATACCCATCATTAGGAAGTGGATAAACACACTTGTTCTAGCCCTCCAATGGGATATTACACAGCAGAGAAAATAAACTGAGAGTATCTACCTGTATTCGTGTACCAATGTGGATAATTCTCAAATGTTGTTAGAAAAAAGTCATAGGACAATATATACAATATGATTTCATGTATAAAGATAAAAAACTTCAAAGGCTCAAAAATCGTATTGTTTAGAGAAATATACATGTGTGGTACAAAAGAACGTGGGCACAATAAATACTTAATTCTAGATAGGAATGGCCTTGCGGGGAGAGAAGAGCCTGCAGAAGGAGCACAGGGGCCTTCTGACGTCCCCGTGTGTTCTGCTGTGGGCTGGGGCGTGCACGAAAGGGTATTTTCTTCCTAGTCTTTTGTCCCAGTCAGTGTTCTCACTGCTGTAATACAAAGTGACTGACCACACAGCACTGGAAGGAAGATTTATTTGCTCCCAGTTTCTTGGAGATTCCAGTTGCAGTTCATGTGGGGCCGGGTCTGTGGAATTCAGGGCATGGCGGTAGGAAGTGGAGAGAGCGAGAGAGCGCGAGAGTGAGTGCGAGAGCGCGAGAGCGGGAGAGAGCGATGCTCTGCTCTCAGGCCATGGAGGCCGGAAGCAAGGGAGCGAGCCAGCAAGGGGATCAGAGACAGATGGCCCTGTGTCAAAATGGAAACATGAAATAGGACTAGGGGGTATAGTTCAGAGGTAGGATGCTCCTGAGTTCAATCCTTAGGAACACACACACACACACACATACACACAAATACACACTATATATGTGTGTGTGTGTATATATATATATATATATGCACATACATATAAAGCATACATTTTATACATATATATATATATATATATATATATATATAATTTCAACTTGAATTCTGTGTTTTGGAAAGGTGAACTGGTGATATAAATTTGCATAGAGCAGTGGTTGATGCTGGCTGTGAGGTAGGAAGGCTTGTACAAAAGATGTTTGTCTCCTTTACAAACCTATTCAAATTCCACCTATTAGAATTTGAATAATTATTCCTAGACTTCTTTTTTTTGTATATGAAATTAGTGTTCTTGACAACAAAAATAGGAAATTAAATAAATGTTTTTTAATTTAATAAATTACACAGAATAGATTTCCTTGAAATGCATGGCAGATTGCTTTCTGCCAGGACAGCCTATAGCCACCAACATGAAGGACACAGCAAGTGTCAGGTATGAGCTCAGTTCCTTTACAGATGGCCCCTAAGGCCACACCCCCAGGGACCCACCTTCTCCAGCCCCCCACCAGCCTAGGTATAAGCTCAATTCCTTTACAGATGGCCCCTAAGGCTGCGCCAGGGACCTGCCCTCTCCAGCCACGACCACCCGCCTAGGTTGCCACCCAGTAAGTCCACCACAGTGGATTTATCTACTGATGAGATACAGCCCTCGTGACTCCGTTACGTCAGCTCCAAACACTGACCTGTGAGCTCTTCAGGGACACTCCGTCTAACTATAACATCCTTGAATTGCACAAACAGATTACACATCCCATTTTGTAAGGGTGGTACTTAAAATGAACAACTTGAAATAGTGAGAGAAGAGAGTGGGGAAACTGAAGTCATGCCTGGGAAGAAGGTTCTTTCTGATTGTAAACCACTTTGCACTGTAGCAAATGGTCAACGTGAGCGGTCACGAGAGAGATCCGAGGCTGGTCTGGTCTAGCTGCAAGGGAAGGTGGTGCCGACTCCGGTCAGGTGGCCTCCTGATTGCAAACCGCCCCCAGGAGGCCGCGCCTGCACCAAGGCTGAGCAAGAGGTCTGCAGGCTGCTCCAGCTGTTGCCCCTCCCCCACACTCCAGAGCAGTGAGGAATGCTTGGGGGCCTGCTTCTGACATTCATTCATTCAACAGACATTCATCTGAGCCTTCCGTGTACCCACACAGCAGGAAGGAGGGAGAAGGGACAAAAAGACATAGCATCTGCCGCCCACAGCACAGGTCACCTGTTCCTAAATGACGCCCTGCAAGGGCCACTTGTGAAGGCCAGGGAGGGTGTGCCGCTACTGGGATGCTGGCAGGCTCTCAGGAACTGTCTTAAAGTCCCCCAGCACTGTTCAGCGCAGGCAAAGGCACCGGGCAGGGTCTTCCTGGATCACACCCTGCCGTTTATTTCAGGTGAGACAGGCAGGCGAGCCGCGGAGCTTGAGGCTGGTGGCCTCCAGGTCCCTCACCTGTTGTCCTGTGTCTGTCAATGGTGTGGTGTGACACTCCACAGACCCCTCCAGCCTCCAGTCCAGGAAGGACCAGGTACAAACGGTGACCAAGGACAAACAGGTCTCGGTTCAGGTTTCTAGTTGCTTACCCCCGTATGGAGAAGAATGGAAAGGTCATCATTAGAAATCAGTCTCTTTGTAATTATTCTTTCCCCTCTCTCTCAAGTTCCTTTCCTCTTTAGGATTGATTTTTTTTTTCTGCATGGTTTTAGAAGCGTGTTGGATCCACCTGGTCTAGGTTTGAAAGTTGGCACCACCCCCCGCCCCTGTTTCTTCAGCTGTGAAGTAGGGATACAAGAGTGTACCTGCCTCACAGAGTCCTGAGGGTTAGATTGGTGAATGCACTTAAAACCTTCGGAGAAGCTGGGCGTGGTGGCACTCGCTTGTAATCTCAGTTCTTGGGAAGCTGAGACAGGAGGATCCGGGTTCGCGGCCAGCCTCAGCTATTTAGTGAGGCACTCCGCAACTCAGTGAGACCCTGTTTCAAAATAAAGAATAAAATTTAGGACTGGGGGTGTAGCTTGGAGGTAGAATGCCCCTCGGTTCAATCCCCAGTACCACAACAGTTAGCACTTACTATACTCACAGGACATTACATTATTATTAATAATCTATCATTGGAACATCACCAATGATATATTATTGATATATGATAATATTATGCCATAGTGATGTACTATTAATGTTTGATGCTATATATTCGCATACTCTTACACCATCACAGTAGAAGGAAAGGAAGAAGAAGGGGGAATATTCGGGAGGCACGCATGGCTGCAGGGTAGCCGCGAGAAGAGGAATCTGCTTCATTCCTCATAGTTCCATGACTGCCGCTGGGAAGTCACGCTAAGTATTTCTGACTTTAAAAGATGCCGAACTTAAACTCAGCGCATGTTTTATTGAAGGAAGGGTCTGAAGCGCTTTCAGAAGCAGCAGTATTATGTGTGAGGTTGCTGGGAAGCCCAGACCCAGCAGATGCGTGGGACTCCTCTCAGTAACGGGAAGCAGATGCAGAAGGCAGCTCAGAGCCCGTGTCACGAGGAAGGGATTAGGGGTCCTCTCCGGTCCGGCTGTCGGTGATTTATTCCCTCCCCTTAGCAGGGAGGAGAGGCAGCCAGCTCCCTCCCTCCTAGCTGACAAACCACACATCCATGGAGCTGTAAGCGTTTTGCAAACGTTCGCAAATCTGATTTATAGTCACCCTGCTTCCCAGGAAGGTGGAAAGTTTATCCTTTTGAGAATATATTCAGAGGGGACGGGCTTTTCCCCCCAATGTCTGTGTCCTCTGGAGATGATGTCAGCCTTTGATATGCTACCTCTGTTTTCTCAGTAAATCAGCTTTGGGCAGTTTCCAGCTGGGTTGGTGCAGCCTGAGGAGCAAGCTTGGGGCTTTGCAGCTATGGAAAACTGCAATTTCTTCTCATTTTTTGTTTATTTGTTTGTTTGTGGTACTGGGGACTGAACTCAGGGGGGGTTCTACCTCTGAGCTTCACTCCCAGCCCTTTATGTGTTTTACTTGGAAAAGGGTCTCGCTAGGTTGCTGAGAGTCTCCCTAAGTTACTGAGACTGGTATTGAACCTGTGATTCTCCTGTCTCAGCCTCCCGAGTCCTGGGATTACAGATATGTGCCACCAAACCCAGGTGAACTTCACTTTCATTTTCTGAACTTTACATTTTCTGCAGGATGGTGGTACTCGATTAAAAAATGGAAGAGCAAATTGGTCATGTTTCTGCGATAAGTGGGCATTACATTTATAATCAGAAAAACAGAATTGCTTCAAAATATCAAGATATTTGATATGACCGCATAAGGGAGACTTCTAACATTAGCAGCCCTGCCTGCCCAAAGATTGGTTTTGGAGAGGGGCGCTGCACCCCGGCGGGACCTTCTGTCTCTTCCCACAGGCTCGGCTGGTCCTGGGAATAGTCTTGCTGGGCCAAGTTCTGAGGCTGAGCTCAGTGCCCGTTGCCTTTGGGGGTGTGTTCCGATGCTGCGGTGGAGTTAATGGAGCGCTCTGAAAATTCACCAATGCTGACATAGTCGCTGGCAACGGCAGCCCCGCCAGGAAGTGTAGGGAGAGTTAAAGTGGTCACGTGGCTTCCAAGAAGAAAGACTGAGCCCTGCATGGTTGGATGCCCTGGAGCTTGTTAAATTGCAGAGTTCTAGCCTGGCTTGGTGGCACACACTTGTATTCCTTGTACTTGGGAGGCTGAGACAGGAGGATTGTAGGCTGGAAGTCAGCCTCAGCAACCTAGCAAGGCTCTCAGCAACTTAGCAAGATCCTGTTTCCAAATAAAAAATAAAATAGGGCTGGGGGTGTAGCTCAGAGGGAGAATGCCCCTGGGTTCAATCTCCAGAACCACACACACATAAAAACAGATTCCTGGGCCCTAACTCAGAGCTTCTTCTCAAGTAAGCTTGGAGTGAGGCCCAAGGAGCTGCATTTTAATAAGCACCAAAGTGTTTCTGTGAACTTGGCTTAGATAATTAATAATTATCAATAATTAACCTACCCTTAGGCAGTCAGTTGAAGAATATTTATCAAAGGAATCACTTTTTTTTTCTGTCTAATCTTCTGCAAGGTCACCCTGAATCTCTTACTCATACATCTAAAAGTTTAAAGAACATTATTCGAACCAGGTCTGGTGGCACAAGCTTGTAATCCTAGTACTCGGAAGCCTGAGACAGGAGTGTGGCAGGTTCAAGGCCAGCCTCAGCAACTTAGCGAGACTCTCAGTAACTTGGTGAGATCCTGTTTCCAAATTAAAAAAAAAATAAGGGTTGGGATGTAGCTCTGGGGTAGAGTGCCCTTGGGTCCAATCCCCAGTACCACAGAAAGGAAGGGTGGAAAGAAGGAAGGAAGGAAGGAGGGAGGGAGGGAGTAATGAATGAATTGATAATCAGCATGGGCACACTAATGAGAATGGACAGACCAATCGGAAATCGAGCCGGCATCCCTGCCGAGCCAGACACCATGCTTCCCCGGGTTCCTGACTCGCCACTGAAGTGGTTCCTTGCTCCATTCTTGCCTAGCTTTCTTGCCTTGCCTGATTACGAGTGACTCAAAGCGACGTTTATAATCCTATTTGGTCTGTCTTCGTGCCTTGCTCATTGCAGATACCTAACACACACAGTGGTCACAAAGAAACAATGCTCCGGGGATTTTGCTGTATTCTGCGACAGATTTCAATATTTCAGTATTCACCTACTCTAGTTTCTATCCTTCTTTCTAAGTATGATCGCAATCACATAGTCAATGTACAGCAGAGAGAACATATTCTCACAGGCCATATGTCTTACCTTTTACATAGATATTCATAAAAATACTTTATATTTAGAGCATACCCACCTCCACGGGTGCACAGCCTCCTTCTCTATCAATAGTCGGCACCGGAGTGGTCCAGTTGTTACAATTTTCCAATCCACGTGGTCATGTCATTGTCACGCAGTCCATCGTTCACGTGGGGGCTCACTCCTGACCTTGTACACTCCAGGAGTTTGGACAAATATATAGTGATATGCATTGTTCACTATCGTCCCCCACGCTGGACCCTCAACCACGAGGCCCCAGTGGAGACAATAACTGAACGTTGCTGGTTCAAACTTCTCTTTATTATACCTCTCTCTCTCTCTCTGGGATCGAGGACGCTACCCAAGCAGTAACAGTAACAGTAATCGTTCTCTTAACACTGACAGTAACCGTCTGTCTAACCCCAATCTTCTCTCTCAGCCCACTCTCGTTCTCCGTAGCCGTTCCTCGCAATAGTACCTCTCCAACAGACCCCCAACAACCTCTCTCTCCAGCAACCAACCATCCACCAGCAACCCACCAACCTCTTCCTCCCCAAACCCTCCTCCTCCCGTGGGAGGTGGCGGCTCTTAAAGCCGCGCAGGGCCTGAGCCACGAGGTGCCCGCATACAGCCCTCACCTGGGCAGGCCACAGGCCGGACATGCTGGTGCATGCGCTCTGGCGTGGGGCAGCCCTAGGATGTTACCACCTGCAGCCGCTCCTGGCACTCTGCCAGGCGCCATCTAGAGGCGGGGTCTCTCCGGGCCAGCCGGGCTAAGACCCCAGCAGTCCACAGCACCTTTCCTGCTCTAAAAACCCCACGTGTCTGCCTGTTGGTCCATCTCTCTCACCTGATCCCTGACGACCACTCAGCTCTTTGCCATCTCCATAGTTTGCTTTTTTCCAGAATTTTACATATAGCCACACACGGTTAGCAAGGTGCATATTTTCTGAGAAGTGTGTCACGGGGCGATTTCTTCCCGGTGTCCAACCAGAGAGTGTAGATGACACAGGTCCCTTGCTTGACGTGGCCTCCTGATGCCACCAAGAGATGCAGTCATGGCGTGCTGTTTGACAGCAATTTTTCTTTTTAATAAGAAGTACACTTGTAAAATAATGAGACAAGCCGAGCAGAGTCAGCACATAAGCCAGCAACATTGGTTTATAATCATCATCGAGTAGTAAATCCTGTGCATAACCGTATGTTCGCTGCACTTTTACCCACCCGTCAGCTCAGTGGGCTTGTTGGCACCAGCGTCACCACACACACACGAGTAGCGTGTTGTGCTCTGACATTATGATGGCTCCGATGTCACCAGGCCTAGGAGTATTCCGCTCCATTGTAATCTTACAAGAGCAGTGTCATGCGTGTGGTCCACCGTTGCCCCAAACATCATTAATGCGGCACCTGATTGTGGTGGGGTCGGGTAGTGGGTAGCCTTGGGTATTTGCTTATTTCACTTAGCAATTTGCATTTACATTTCCTCTGTGTCTTTTCATAGCTTGATAGCTCCTCTTGAATCATGGCACTTTTTAAATTTTGGTGAAGGCTCCGTATTTCCTCCCCAGAACAAGCAGAAGCACATGTACTCTTATAAGCTCCCAGGCGTAGTGCAGCCAGCTCCGTCTCCCTGGAGGGGAGGCCCCGCAATCCCAAGCTAGGAATCCCTGGCGACCACGGGAACCCCACCGGAGGGAGTCGATGAACCCAAATGTCCATTCCAACTAAGTATCTCATCAGAGAGTGTGCTGCTTCTGGAACGCAGTAGAATGATAAAACAAAGATCATTGAGAAGCATGTTCTTTTTTTATACTTTTCTTGGTGCAATTTAATTATACATCCTAATGAGATTCCAGGTGATACAAACATACCTGCATACAGCACTTGGTGTATTTCTGTGTACCTCCCCCCACCTTGCCCCCCTTTTCCTCCCTCTGCAGACCTGTGATGACTTTACTAGTGAAACCTTGTATGGACGTAATCGTATTTGAACTATTCTCTTCGTCAACCCTTGTTTCGTCCCATCCCAACTCCCTCCTCCAACTCTCCTCCTCTATTTTATTATTTTCTCTCCTCACTGATCTGGAGTCCCTTTTGCTTCCTACTTTTGTCCTAACTTCTACATACGAGAGAAAGCACATGACCCTCAACTTTCTGAAATTGGCTGACTTCACTTCACATAATATCCTCTTGTACCATCCATTTTCCTGCCGGCTGATGACATAATTTTGTTTGTCTCTATGGCTGAGTGAAATCCCGTTGTGTGCATAAGCCACATTTTAGTTATTCATTTGTCGGTGGATGGACACCTGCGTTGGTTCCACAATTTGGCTGTTGTGAATTGAGCTGCTGTAAGCATGGAGGTGCCTGGATCGCTCTGTCATTCTAACTTCAGTTCCTTTGGAAGATACTGAGGAGCCGTATGGCTGGGTCATACGGTGCTTCCATTCTTATTCTGTGTTTAAATTCAGTTCAGGTGACAGATACTCATTCTTTGCTTTTTGTATTCTAGAGCAAGTCTCCTCAGACCTTAAGGTGTGCATGGGCCACCTGGGGACTCTTGCTAAAATGCAAGTCCCGTCCAGTGGGTCTAGACTGGGCCTTGAGCATCCTCAGAACCTGGGCCAGGACTCAGATGCTACCAGCCCGAGCCTGCATCCTTCCCTACCTGGGCTCCCAAGCCCTCGTTCTCAAACTACCAGTCATGACCCAGATGTCTGTGTCAAGATCAGTATCAACCAAAGGAAATGAAAGGGAGCAGAACAGAATGGAAATGTCAGGGTGATTCACACAGACAAGAAGAGCATTCTTCCGAGGCACTATTTGTTTCAGTTGTGTTTGTGCGTGTGTATACACCGGACTGTGATATACATTATTTCTTACTCTGGGTACACTTGAAAAACACTCTGAAATTTCTTTGGAATAACAAACAGGGGTGGGAACGGCATAGGGCTTTTACCCTACAAAATAGTGGGTTTGCAGGCATGAAATTGCACATATGTCTCTGTGGATTTTGCTGCTTAGATTCTGGTATCCAGATGTTGAGATTTATCCTAAAGTGGGAACTGTAAATAGCAGAGAAAGTTTTTTTTTTCTTTTCTTTTTTTTTCATTTTTAGTTATAGAGATCAAATTCCAAGGTTAAATGAAAATTCGGGTTGTGTTTTGCTTAATTGAGAGTACATTTTTTTTTTTCTGAGACTGTACTTTGAAAAGTAAACAAAGTTAAGTGAAGCATGGCTATTAATTTTTTAATGATTCTTTGTGGATTTTCTGGAAAGTACTGTTTATTTGTTTTAAACCTTAACTCTACCACACACTGCTGTTATCAATATCTGAAATTAAACACTAATACCAACTTATGGACCTCTAAATTAATCTCATAAAACTTTATAATAATGGTATTGAGCTGATTTTTGAGACCGACAAAATATGTAATTTTAGCCATGTGATTCTTCCATATTTTGCTTTAAAACCCAAGCTTAAAATATTTTTACATTTTGTCGCTAATCAAAAGTGTATGCCTAAAAGAACAGCCAAAAACATGTCAAATTTTTCATGACTTGGGTTGCTGGAAAAATCATCCAATTCAAATACTTAATTCTCACTATTGTGCAGAAGAGAAGGATGATGTGGAAGACCTGCATCTCGTTACATGGTACAAACCTGTTGTAGAGTTGGCAGGTAAGACAAAGGGTGATGGATTGGCTTCCTACCTGTCCCCCGCAGCCACCAGAGGAGGCCAGCCCTGAAGAATTATATGTAAATAGACAATTCAGGTTCAGTATCCCTTATCCAAAATGCTTGGGACCAGAAATGTTTCAGATTTTCGATTTTTGTTGGGTTTTGGGATATTTGCATATATAAAACGTGTTCTCTTGGGGATAGGACCCAAGTCCAAATACAGACTTCATTTTTATATCCTATGCGCCTTTTGCGCCTAGCTGGAAGGTAATTTCATGCCGTATTTTCAGTGCACCTGTATTCGGACTGCGACCCTTCCCATGAGGTCAGGTGAGGAATTTTCCACTTGTGCTCAAAAAGTTCTCGAATTCACATTTCATATTTTCAGAAGAGGGATGATCAGCCTGTATTAGCAATGCACAAAGACTTCAAGAAAGAAAACAGACCCAAAGAGAGGAGATATTTTTATCTACGAGTAATTTAAACAATATGCTGCCGTCCTTGTTCCTCAGCCTTCTGTGGGAATGGAGAGCCCCTGTATGTCCAACAGTAAGACATGATTTCTCAAACTTGAAATTTTTAAAAACCCAGAAACCCTTAAGCTCTGTAGGCATACCTTTTGATGAAATGTGGCTTTGAATATAAAAAAAAATGACATGGGTTTACCTTTTTATTATTATTATTATTTTGTGGTACAGGGGATTGAACCCAGGGGTGTTCAGCCACCAAGCTATATACCCAGGCTTTTTTATTTACATATTAAGTTTTGAAACAGGTGCTCACTACGTTACACTGATCTTGACCCTGTGGTCCTTCTGACTCAGCTTCCAAAGTCCTGGGATTACAGGCTTGCTAGCTAATAAATAGAATTACCACCATGCCTCGCTGGTATTTGACAGTGTTAAATATATATGTCTTGGGAAATATTTTTATTTATATTAATATATAATATTGATATATTGAAGGAATTAAGTATTCATGATTACTTTTGCATTAATTAAGCCAACCCTAATTATTCTGTGTCATCATGACAAATGTAACATAATCAATTATCAGTTCACTTGTTGAGGATTAAAATCCAAGATGCTTGCTCATTTGCTTTGAAATGGTCAAATAATATTCTGGATAATTGGAACAATATAAAATTTTATTTTCCAGAAAGCCGATCTTTATAAGGGGGTGTGGAAAGTCACTTTTTTTTTTTTTCCACCTAGTATTGGATTTAGGAGCATTGGGCTGTTGGTGTTCCTGGGAAGCAGATGTTGAGACAGAATGAGGAATGCAAGAGGTTCATTTGGAGGGGAAGGAGTATATCCACGAGGGATACAACGGGTACAAAAGACCAGGCAGGAGAGCCTTCCTCAGACTCCATGCAGATTTGACAGCTTGACCAACCAAACAGGGAGCTCAGGAGCAGAGATGGACTTTGGGGTGTTCAGTGCCGGGCAAAACTGATCTAGTGCCCCTGCTCTGCCCAGTCGTTGGCTTGCTGCTGTCTGGGAGGGGGCAGGGAACAGCTGGAGGCCGTTCAGATGGATGCTGGTTCTTTCTGGGAAGATCTGAGTCCTCTGACTTTTGCTTGACAAGTTACCTCTTTTTCTTCCTCCTCCTCCTCTTCCTTCTCCTCCTCATCCTCTTCCTCTTCCTGTCCTCCTCTTCCTCTTCCTCTTTCTCCTCTTCCTCATCCTCTTCTTTGTTCCTTTTTTTCTTTTTGCAAGTTCTCCTTTTGCAGGATGACCTTCTGCTCAGAAACAGATGGGATTTTTTCACAGAATTTATGAGATTTTCACAACATAAAAGAACGTCTGTCTTCAGTGCTTCCCCCGGGTCTGTCACTGTTACGCCATCAAGTGTCACCATGATTGAAAATTGGAATCTATTTTTTTCTAAAAAAAATAGATGATTATTTTAAAAAATCACTTTAGACTAATTCTATTATCTGGCTGTTTCTTGGATTTAGCTCCCCTGGATCAACAATGTTGGATTCTGTTTGTTATATTATCAGCCACTATGTTATTCAAGATGGACATTGGTGATTTTCCTTAAGTCTGTCATGGGTTAGTTGGGGCTCAAGTCTGAGCTCTAAGTCAGAACATCTAAGTCACGGTGATCATTCCATCAAGCTTCACCCTCCAAAGCTTTCGGTCCAATAATTGGTCTTCCCTCTGGTGCTGCCTGGGGCTGTGCTGTGCCCCTGTCATAATTAGTGCTTGAAATGAAGTGGGATCTAAGGGGAGGGGTCTATTTCAATCATGTACAGTGCTGGAAAGTAGAAAGGACCCCGTCTACCTGGTGTGGGTCACCCGACAGCTCTACTCATGCTGTGCCACCCTCCTGCTTCAACCTCCAGATTCTACCATATTTTGGAACCAGAAAAAAGTGAGGGGGATAGTCATAGGGGTCTCCTCATTCCTCTCCTCCACTTCAGGGAGCAGGGTCTGAGACTTCATTGCCAGGTGATGTTTTACCTCCACTGTAGGAAA
>PVLC010021456.1:0-28147 GCA_004027655.1 Graphiurus murinus
AGTGCCACCACACCTGGCTCCTAGAAAGTATCCTAATATTAGCCATATGATTTTTCTGGTTCCCTTTGAAGTAATTAGCACTAATATCACTCTGGATGGAAAATGGAGAAGGAAAGCTTTTGTACATACTTTCTCTACCTTCCTTCATCTGCTCATACCTCTTTCCTTATCAACTCATTTCTCCCTGTCTCTCTGGTGTTGTATTTTGCCCTGCATTCTTACAGCTATAATATAGAGACTTGACCATGTAATTTAGAGGAAAGATTTATTTTCTTACAGTTTGGGGACCAGTCCATGTTAGGCCAGGGACCGTGGATCTCAGGACACAGCAGTGGGAGGAGGAGGAGAAGGAGAGCACATGAGCTGTGCTCCTGGCATCATGGAGACGGGAAGCAAGAGAGATCAGGGGGAGGAGGAAACATGCACAATCCCTAAGGCCGCACTCCCAGGGACTCACCTTCTCTAGTCACACCCTACCAGCCTGGGTCAGATAAATACACTGCAACCCTAATGCTGGGATTACAACCCTAATGACTCAATTACATCAACTCCAAACACTAATCTAGGAGCCTTCAAGGAGCCATTCTGTATCTAACTATTACAAGTTGTAACTGAAGTTAAATACAAACAAAAGTATATATGTTTGCACAACCTCATCCTACCACCCAAACTATGTGTTGTAATATCAAATCAGAATTATAGTAGTGCACATGACCATTGTGTTTCTGGAAATCTTTTCAGACTTTGGTCCTTATGCTATTGGAATGCAAACTATGGTGCAGCGCACCCCTCAACTCTGCTTAAACTTCATAAATATCCTTACTGCATTTGATACAGTTCCTGTCATTCTATGCCATTTTTGTTGTGTACAATATCTTACCCTGTTGGTCCTTGTTGTCATCTGACTCAGCACAATACGAGTCAGTCTCCAGTTGACAATGCAGTGCTTCATCTATTTGAAGTCATTTCCCAAACTATTTCTTTCTCGACAAGTATAAACATTTCCAGTCAGCCTCACAGGACATGGGCCCACCCCCCCGTCCTTTCCTGGTACCTTCCACAGAACACTGCCTCATTTATTCTTGTCCCGCTTCACTTGCAGCACCTGGTACTGGCAAAGCAATCCAGATGTGCCCCGACTAGTACATGGTATAACTTAGTGATTAAATCTGTATTTGTTGTTTATTGCTGTGTAACAACATTACCCAAACCATAGCAAGTTAATTCACATTTATGGTCCACAATTTCTGTTGGTCAGGAGTCTCCAGGCCTGGCCTGGCTGGTTCCCCTGCATCATGGTCTTACCCTGCAGCCATCCTAGGTGAGGTTAATAAGAGAAGGATCCACTGCCAAGCTCATGTGGTAGTTGTAAGTGGTAGTTGGAAGCACTCAGTGTATTGCAGGCTGTTGGACTGAGGGACTCGGGGTTCTTGCTGTCTGTCCGCTAAGGTCAGCTCCTTGCCTTGAGGTTTTCAAAACATGACACCTTGCTTCTGCAAAAATCAGTAAGGGAGTGAGTCTAACACAACGGGAGTTAACATTTTACACAATCACAAAAGTGATTATCTCCTAGTCGGGTGTGATGGTACACATCTGTAATCCCAGTATTTGGGAGGATGAGCTGGAAGGATCACAGGTCTGAGACTGGCCTCAGCAGCTTAGTGAGACTCTTAGCAACCTATCAAGATCCTGTTTCAAAACAAAAATTTTAAAAGGGCTAGAGATGTAGCTCAGAGGTAGAATGCCCCCGCTGGATTCAGTCCCCCATAAAACACACACACACACACACACACACACACACACACACACACACACACACACACACACACCACAGTGACATCTTCTCACCTTTGGTGCATTCACTTGGTTAGAAGCCAGTCACTGGTCCTGGCCACACTGGGTTCAATCCCCAGACACCTTAACCAACCATTTTCTCTGGGACCCAAAAGTGATGTCAGTAAACAATAGCTTATTTTTTCAAAGCCTGACTAAAATCAGCAAACAAAAACAAAACACCACCAAGTCCAGTGAAAAAATGAATGTTTATTATACACATATAATAAATGTGAAGTTTCAATTCAACATTTTCAACTTTACATTTACTGTGATGTTACAGTTGCTACCAAAGAAATCCAAGTGTTAGAACTGCATATTATGGGGATTCTGTCCTAGTGTGCAGGGTCATGGGGGCTTGGCCTGAGAAAGTGATACTTCAACTTGGAGCTGAAAAGTTAATTAGCCGCTAATTGGTGGCAAGGGCACAGGCTTCTGAAGTGCTTGTGTAAAGGCTCTGGGTGGAGAGAGAGTGTGGCAAACTCAAGGCACTAGAAGATCAGAGAGAGTGCAGGATGAGGAGGAAAGGAAGGGGTAGTGATTCTAGAAAAGGGATGAGAGGTAGGCAGACCCAGGTAAGGCAGCAACTGGAGGGTCTTGTGTAGGAGAGGAGGCGTATACAAGAAGAGGGAGAAGACAATGAGTCATTGAAGGATTTTATTAACACGTGGTACTTGATCAGGTTTGATTTTGGAAAGACTACTTAGGAATATGAATTTAGTAGTTGGAAGAGGACGAGAATTGAGGCAGGTAGAATGGTTGGGAGGCCTCTAATAGCACTGGACTTGGCAGAAGAGGTGGGAAAATGGGTTAAATTAGAAACTGGCAGTGGAAATAACATAATGTGATTGGAGGGTAGAGACATATATAAAAATAACAAACCCAAAGAAGTTAATCAAAAAGGTTTTAGCAAATCCCATCATATCTATATAGTCCTCCACACTGATCTTTCACCCTGACTGGTTCTGAGGTAGTCATGGGAAGTCCTCAGCCACCTTTTCCTCACCATTAATCCTGAGGGTGGATCCGACAGATCCTGTTCCTTGATGGTATTTCAATATGAAAGCAAATCAGAACAGCAGAGTAGAAGCCACCAGGAACCCTTCCAGGTGTCCACTTGGTGATCCTCAATAGGATCAGACCCTAGGACTGTGGATCCCTGAATTGGCTTTTTTACCTCACTTTTGAGAGTTCTGCTTACAGCATCAAGGCTTCCTTTTCAAGACTTAATATTTTCTTTCAATCAATTCATTTCGAATAGTTTTATTTATTTGCTCATATCACTAGAAAAAGTAAATAACCTTCATGAATTGCCATAAATAGAAAGTAAAAGAATAAGATAAAATCAATGAAAGTTAGGAAGCATTATTATTAAATTCAATCTTCTCACCCACCCAGGATTTTGAACCTGAGGCCTCCTTTCCCTTTGGAGAGATGTGAGCAAGTGTTTAGAAGGTTGTAAAAATGAGCACCAAACAAAGATTTTTCTTCTTGATGCTCTCAAAAGAATCAAGAGAATTAAAAAATGGAACTACTTTCTCATTATGAGAGTAAATATCATTTTTTTTTTTTTTTTGCGGTGCTGGGGGTTGAACTCCGGGGCATTCTACCTCCGAGCTATACCCCCAGCCCTATTTTTTATTCCTTATTTTGAAACCGGGTCTCACTAAGTTGCGGAGTGCCTCACTTAGGTAGCTGAGGCTGGCCGCGAACCCGGATCCTCTGGTCTCAGCCTCCCGAATGCTGGGATTACAAGCATGCGCCACCACGCCCGGCTAGTAAATATCATTTAATGCTCTGTTTTTATCCTGAAATAATTTTGAGCATAGGGCCCATGATCCACACATGTTTGGGGCCAGTCATTCTCCCACTGTAGTTAGAATCGACTGTGGAGCTTTTACAATGAGCAGATTCAATGGTTCTGGTCTGTAACCTGGCCATAGATATTTCTAAAACAATAATTCTCAGTGGAGACAGAATATTGGTGCATTCTGGAAATTGGGATTCTTCTTTTTTTTTTTATATATACTTATTAAGGATGCCAATGATTTTTAGTGGACAGAAGTCATGATGCTAGACTTGGGCTGCCATGGGGATCTGTACTGCCCAGTAGAGAGCTGGGAAGCCCCCTAGATACTTCTATGAGTGGACCACCTTGTTGTAATTATCTGGGCTTAGAATGATCTAATGCCTTGTTTTTACATGTAAATACAGTGGCATGTAAGTGACACACACACATATGTATATACAATTTTACTTAGAAGAACAAAACATTTTTGCTCAGTTTTAGTATACATTAATTATTAATGTATACTAAATACTATAGATGTCAACTAATCAATAACTTCAGGAAATCTTGGCACTAACTGCAATGCTACTTCTGAAATTTAAGTCTCCAATGCAACGCAGTTGAATTTGTCAACTTTTGGAGTCATGGCCTTAAATAAGGCAATTGGACACACAGGTACAAGCATGCAGGTCTTTCACTTTACCTTTATTTTTATTTATTTACTTTTTTTTTTTTTTTTTTTGCAGTACTGGGGATTGAACTCAGAGGCATTCTACCTCTGAGCTGCACCCCCAGTCCTGTTTTTTATTCTTTATTTTGAAACAGGGTCTCGCTAAATTGCTGAGGGCCTCACTAAGTAGCTGAGACTGGCCGCAAACCCAGATTCTCCTGTCTCAGCCTCCCAAGTACCTGGATTACAAGTGTGTACCACCATGCCCACCTTTACTTTACTCTTGGCGCAATCCTGTTTGAGCCTTTTCCTATTGCAATACACATTTCATCCCTAAGTTCTTATATGTCTTCTTTCATGCAATGGTTATGATATTATATTTTTTATAGTTATATGTAGGTATCTTTCATTGTCTGTGAGTTCCATTTCTGGTAAGTAAAACACTTTTTATACAGTGTATTGTAAAAAGGAGGCACCTGGCACAGGAGGAGTAAGTATGGGTATCTTAGCTGCCACTAGACAGCGCCTCTGTGCACCTCCTATGCCCAGGAGAGAGTTTGCCTCTGTCTCCCTGTGGCCTCTTGGCTGTCTCTCAGCCTCTGGGCAGCAGTTTGATGAGGCACAAATCTGGTCTCATCTCTCCTGCCCATCACCTGTGGAACTCAAATTGCAAAGCCCTTTGCTTATTAATACAGGTCTTGTGGACATGGCTGCTGCCCTCTGACCTCCTATTCAGGCAGGCTGGAGAGATAGGTCTGGATCGTGGGAGAGAAACCCCAGACAGAGAAGAATGTTTAGATCCCTTCAGCACATCTATGGTTGTGAAAAGCAAATGCTAAAACATGAGCTGCCAACATGAGCCACTATGAGTTCCTGGAAGAGGACGTCCAGATCGGAACACCAGGTTACTTGGTGTAGACTCCCACACAACCCTCTCCCTTTGAACATACTCTCTCCTTCCTCAAATGTCCACCTCCCGCTCATCTGCTGGACAAGCTGCTAGGTATCTCTGCAGCCTCGGTTTTGGTGCTACCTTCTCTGTAAGCTGTCCTGGCTGGGCTACACTTTTCACACCCATAATTCAGACAGCATCGTGCCTCTGGCCCTGTTCCCCTGCTTGGTTCTCTGTAGTCAAGCACTTACTTTTGTACCTCTTACCTTGTGCACCTAGGAAAGAGCTGGCCACCTCATCAGCACTTGGTTTGTTTCTGTTTATTACATGGATGGGGAAACGTGATTAATGTATAGTTAGCATGAGTATGATAGGAAATTACAAAGGTTTCCCCAGGATGTCCTGTGAAAAACAAGGGCCCTTCCTTGCCTGATTAATCACCAGGCCCCTCTCCAGATGCCACTGCCACTGCCTGCTCCTTTTAGAGCTGTCCTGTGCCTGCTCAAGAAGTCATCTACGTAGAAAGGTAGAAAATAAATACATGATTCCAACATGCTGTCACGTTTCCAAGGATTTCCATGCTGAAAGTTTCTGCCTACGGGCATTTCTTTCTGTCCCGGGCCACCTTGACTTGTTGCTTGCTTGTTTCCCCTTCCTTTTAACGTAGCCCATCCTGTCACCTTCTGCCTTTTCTACTGATGTGTCGTCCCCTTAACATGTCCTTCTCACCACCACCCACGAGGCCACTGGATCCCCAAACCTTTCCCATCTTCCCACCCTGTGCATGACGCACTGCTGGTGTTGTTCTGGGCTGGCACAAGCTCCACATGGCCCTTTCGTACCTCCACTTGACCACTACTCTAGGTGGCAAGTGCAGTCAGGATAAGAGTAAGGAAGTCAGCTTTCTCTCTGGCTTTGCACCATCTCCTCCAGAGTGGGGCGTGTTATATCCCAGCAAGTTCCGTGGAGCCATTTCACAGGTATCCTTAGGATTTCTCACCAAGGAGCCATAAATAATCTTCTAGGACTTAAAGCAACATAGCTGTGAAGCAGCCATTATTTTAGAGATGTTCTATGTGTGGGCTTTTCACAGTTTTAGTTTAAAAAATGATCAGTTCTTCAGTTGCACTCCATTCCTTAGACTAGACTTCACAGCTAAGCGCTAGCTTAGAATCACCAGGGCTACCTAGTCACGCTCATAACACCCCCCCCCCCCCAGGTAAGAACCCAGTGCTTTCTGCCTCACTCCATTAGTACACATTTGCGGGAGCCAGTTTTATTTGAATCCCATAGGCCAAAGTTCCCCTGAGCTGGAGCCTTTGTGGGAGACTTTTCAGTCCCCTTCAGCCAGGAGGAACTGCTGATGGTCCTTGCCCCACCTCAGCCACAGGTGTCCTTGAGGCCACAGACTCATGGTAGCAACCCCAAGTCCGGTGCAACAGCAAGGACCAAAAAAGATGAGAATTGGTGGAAATATTCATAGTTTAGAATGATAAGGAGATATTTGGAGCAAACGTGAGTTCTCAAACTCTGAGTTCCAGAAGTTTCTTCTCTTTTTTTTTTTAAATGAGTTTCAATATTAGTTTTAATATTTCTTAGTTGCTTAAATTTTTGCATAAGGGTGAAAATATTTAAAGTAGAATCTAGTACTTCTTGCTCTTATTTGTAAAGCAGATATTTCCACAGAGAGACCTTCGTTCTCTCAGCATCTTCTGCTCAATATAGAGGCTCACCTGAAGGGCAAGATTTTGCTGTACTTGTCAGGGCAGAGCCTAGGAAAGCAAGTCTAGGGTCATTAAGTCACAGGTTCTCAGGGGAGACCTCCTCTGACAGGGTATGTCTGTCCCCTGTTTTTCTTAACAGATGCTAAAGAATCCTGTAAATCACAGAGACATCCTCTGGCAGCTGTGTATGAGAAAGTGAGATGATTTGGTAGCTTGTATTTGACATTTTCTTTCTATTACCATATACATATATACACACACACACACACACACACACACACACACACACTTATACATACATATATCTATGTGTATGTGTGTATATATACATATATACACACACACATACATACATACATACACATGATAAAGAGGTCTAAATATTTCTGCCTTGCTCCCCGAGATCCATATCATTATTTCCAGCAGCCTTTATGTACCTCCTATCTTGACCTGCAGGTGTTTGTAACATTTAATAGGCCCAAGACTACACTCATTGCCCTCCACCTCTGAACTTGCTTTATCTCCTGAATTCTTGATTTCAGCTAATAACTTCTTGTTGGAATTAGAATTGGCTTTTAAACAGCTAGATGTACATGTTTTTTACATCATGGCTCACCATGCACACGCAGGCACACAGATTGAATTTGAACAAAAGTTTCATAATACAATAGGCATCTGTACTATCTAGAAGATGTCCTCTGACATCTTCTCTGTCTCATCTTTTGAAAAATGTGTATGCATCTCCCTGTTCCTCTACTGGTTCACCTCTTTGTTTGGCTAACAGGTGTTGTGTCCCTCACAGAAGATGGAAGGATGGGACTCAGGCTCTGCTTTGACATGCTCCTGTCAACTCTCTAGATGAATTTCATAGTCCCCCAGTGGGTTCTGTGACATGTTCTTTGAGAAAACCTGAAACATAAAATGCAATTTCCTTAGGTTCAGTATCTGGTCCCAGCTTCCCAGTCTGTGACCCAGCCTGCAATTCATCCCATTGAACTTCATGGTCTTATCCAGAGACTATCCATTCACGCAGTCAGTCACTGGCTTGACATGTACTGGTGTCTCTCAGTACCTGGGGGTACTGGGGATCCGAAGATGAGCATCATGGTCTCCACTCCGAGGTCTGCAGTCCAGTGTGGAGACAGGATTATCTAACAATTGCCAGGCAGTGATTAGGAACTCTGCACCCAGTACTCAAGGATCACAAAGAAGCAATGTGTCACTTGGACCAGAGGGTCCAGAAATACTCAGGTGAGCTGAAGCTAGAAATAAAGGTAGGAATTCAGCTGGCCAGATCAGAGGCTGGGCATTCGGAAAGAAAAAAGTCTCTGGGAGAAAGCATAGGGCCTGGACAGCCTGATAATTTGGAGAACTGAAAGTATTTCAATTATAACTGGAATAATCTACTATCACTCCCACCCCTTCTTGCAAACAATTAGTGTCTCCTGTCTGTCTCTGTCTCTCTGTCTCTCTCTCTCTCTCTCTCTCTCTCTCTCTCTCTCTCTCTCTCTCTCTCCTGTCCCCTTCCATATAGCCTTTCTCCTGACCCCCACGAGACTTGAGCACAGCTCTCCTTGGGCTCTCAGGCCACTGTCCCACCCCTCCAAGAGACCACTTGGCATGGTGGAGGCAGCTCCTCCCTGCCCCTGCTCATCTGCTGCCTAGAGCAGGAGCTTCTCAAAGGGAGGCCCAAGTCCACCTGAGCATCCTCTGTGAGGAACAGGGAGGTGGACAGTGAAGCTGCTGGAATAAATATGTAGAAGACTTCTCAGCAGATTGTAGCATGTCCCTTTAAGACAGGGGCCTCACAGGTGGCCTCATAAGCCCACTTATTTACAGATGCGGAGACCACATTCTAAATGTTGGTGACACAGGGACGATTTTTTTTCTTTACTGTTTTATTTGCAAAAGATTATTCTTGATTCTTAACAAATACTCTTTTTCCTTCTAACTGAAAAGGATCCGGGTGTCAGATTTATTAGTCAGTTAATGCAAATGAAAATCTGGCACCAGAGACAACACGTACCTACTTTCCCTAGTGCCCCGGTAACCCATCTTTGCTACTTATTCATCTAACCTAAACTGCCCTTTCTATAAAGACACTTTTACAGGAAGCAAAATTAATTTTTAATTCTTCTTTTCTTCTGCCAACTTTCTACCTACTTTATATTTCTTGTGCAAATGCTCCAGGATTGTCAACAGAAGAAATCCAGTACAGAATCTCAATAGTCAAGTCTATAATTGGGGGGAAAAAGTCTTATGTATTTTCTCTTTCCTGGTAATTTTTATGAGACAGCCATAATGTTTAATAATCACTTTGAAATAGCACACTGGATATAGATAAGGATAATACCTAAGGAAAAGCGTTCCTGACACAATCCCTGTAGAAATGGGACAGCCCAGGTAACAGTCCTTAGGAGCAAGTGACAGGATTCTGGTTCTCCATGGCCTTTCATTGTTTATAAAGCTTCAGAGAATCTGTTTTATAATGACAGATGGCTGTGAAGTCACACTTGTAGTTGGAAATGTCCTTCCTTTACTTGTTGAGCTGTTGAACCCCTTTGTCCTTCCTACAAAATTTGGTGTGAGAACAACAAGGAGCAACCCCAGATTGGGTGTGCCTATTGCCTGCAAACTTGATCGTCTCCTTCTCTGGGAAGGATGGTTGGAATTATTGAAAAGAAAAGAGGGAAATGTCTTCTGCCGGGACTCTGCTACCACAATTGTTTATGTTGCAGACAGTGCCTTTGTTTCTTACCCTGTCTTATAAACTTCCCCTCTCCTCCATGCCCTTTTGCCTCCAACCCCCCCACCCCTCCCAGCGAATCAATTGTGTGACCTTGTTTGTGTAGCCTATTAATATTGGCATGAATTAATACTTGCAAAAATCATCATAAATTAAATTATTATTTCAAAGAACTGTATTATCTCATGTGCTGCAGTGTCTCAGTAAGGAACATAAACACACGTATTTGGCCTGATTCATGGGAGGGGAAGAGGTGTGTGGCTAAAGTGCCCACCTCATACAGACCCCCATTTGACCTCACAGCCTGCCCCCTCCCCCAGTAAATCCATGCATCGATAATCAGAGTTCTATATTGGCCTATTGTATAGAAATGACTCCTGATCCTAAGGTAAAGTGAATATACCTCTTCTCCTCCCATAATATTGCCCTTCCTCCTCCTCTTGCCATTCTCCAGTTTTGTCTCTTGCCCTTTCTGATATGCTGGACCACTGTGTTTGAGTGATAATGTTTTCTTGAATAGGGAGCCATGGTGGGAAAAGTGGGTGGTCTGTAATCTCCCGCAGGGCAGCTGCCTCCCTGATCTGACCCGGTGTGTACAGGTGCCTGGGATACTACCTGATACTCACCCTGTGCTACCTACATGTCAGGTGGTGTTCTCTACACAGATGAGGGCTGTGCTGTTATCACTCCCCAGTTTACAGATGAGGAAATTGAAACTCAGGTTTTTTTCTTGCCCAAGTTTACATGGCTAGAAAGCAGGCGAGGGAGGATTTGAACCCAAGGAAATCTGTCTTCAGGATCTGGGCCCTTAACCCTTAAACTCCTCTTTTTTCAACCAGTGATTTACTGGGGTCATTGAAAGTAAGAGGAGTAGATCGTGGCACTGAAGTTGCAGTAGGAGTGCGTCTAGTCACCTGGGAATTAGAGTTGCCCTTGAATTCCTTTCACCAGATCAGACTTTGTGGTGATAGAAATGGAGATGGGGAAAGAAGGTGAAAGTAGGAATAGAAAAAAGGAGAAAGTGTGGGAAGAACATCTTGGCAAGAGGAAACTGTAATAATTTAAGATTTTTAACTGACATGAGAAAATTTGAGTGTTAGTCTAAGCTGTTGCACTTGCTTCTTTGAAATAGTATGATGCTCAGACAGAGGATGTGGGGAAGAAATGAGAGAATTCTTAGAACTGATAAGGGATGAGACTTCTGATACTAGATTGAAGGACAAAAGCTCATGAAAACATCATGAGTGACAGATACACTTTATCCAGCTCCCTGAAGATGACATCTGATCCTTTGATTCCTTAGCCAACTTACTAAGTTTGGGCTTGATAAAATGTAACAGATTTAACTTGTCACATTCAGCTGCATGGGTTAGAATACAGAGGTTCATCTTGGGTGGCTCTTTAGACAGGTTTGTTTTTACTGAAATAAAATCTCTGGCACATGGTAATGGAAAAAAATCAGAGTTTCACAATATACAGTGTACTGTTTTCTACACTTGATAATTTTGAGTGCTTTGGAAATAATAAGTGTGTTTCCACAATTTTCTGCTCCCCTCTAGGTTCTTGGAACGCCAAATGAGGACACATGGCCTGGAGTTCATTCCTTACCACATTTTAAGCCAGGTATGTTTCATTGATTAAAGTGCTAAGTGCTTCCTATATGCAAAGGTTTTATACATACACACATACATACAATTTCCAGTATTATGCTGCCTTGAAAAAATTCTGGTTACTTTTGCCTCTAGGTGTTTCATGGAGTAGTCTTTCTGATTTCTCTGTAAAGACAGTGATATCCCTCATGAGAAAATTTGACCATGTGACCTTCATTTTATTTGACTGAATGGTCTTGCAGTAATCATTAGTTTTATGATTAATTAGACTAGTATCTATGTCTGGCTTGAATTGGAGCTCTACAACTCATCTGTATCACTTCTTTTAATAACACTAGGAAAAATGTTAAATTATAAAAAGGAAACATCACATTTTGATTTTTTTACAAAATTAGTAATATATTGTCAATTAAGTTGGATTTAAACATCTAAAATGTTGTACATATATCCTGTTGTGCTCTGTTCTATATGTTTTAATATAAAATATCTAAGCCTTGTCTTTGAAATCTGAGAGAAAATGCAACTTTAAAAATAAGTTGTCACTTTTTATCTCGCCAGTAGATGGCAGTCATGCAACTCTCAGTTCTAATAATTATAAGAAAACGGCAAACATGGTCTGCTTAATTTTTATAGGAGAGATGAAAGATTTGGAATTGGAAATTTAATAAAATCAGTAGAATGAATTATTATAAAATTATTCGCTTGGTTTTTCTTTTCTCAGTTACAAAACATGTTTTATAAAATACAGACCCACCATAAAATTACTGAAAGGGATTTCATGGAAAATCTAATAGTCCATTATCCTAGGAGAGAAAAAAAGCTATGAATAGTTTCTATTAGGGGAGCCAAGTATATTCTTTTTCTTCTCTTCCCTTCTTTTGGGAACTAATAGGAATAAATTATCAATTCCAAAGGAAGACTGAGTTGGGAAACTATTTTTATTCTTAATATTTTTCTTCTGAAAGTGGATACTGTGCTGAGAATTCTTTTATCATCTTCAGCAACCCCAAAGACTCTTTGTACTTACATTGAAAATTCTAAATGATTTCTATGTTCCAAAAGACTCTAGAAACTTAACAACTTAAAATGGATTTTTTTTCCTCCTTTTCCTTTTTCTTTTCTCTTTTTTTTTTTTTTTCTTTTTTAACCAAGCAAGAGGTATCCTGAGTCTAACAGATATCCTTGTTCCCAGTGGACTCCAAGTAAAGAATACAGCTTTTATAAATGTTCCAATTGTGGACTCTTAAAGAAAGTTAGCTTCTCATGTTAGGATCTAAATTTTTTTTAAATCCTGGGAAAATAAAACAGAAGAACTTCAGGGTTTGGAGAATAGCTCAGTGATAAAGCATTTGTCCCTGGGTTTAATCCCCAGCACTAGGGAAAATAATTTTTTTGAAAAGATTTTTAAGTAAATAAAGTTGTTGAATGTAGAAATAAACAATTAAGACAGTCATTAGGGCTGCCAAATATCTGGACTAAAAAACATGTAATTTATGTTACAATAGGATTTTGGTATAATAGGACTTACTTGTCATCAACAACACATACAAGCACTTATCAAATATGTTCTGGAGAGTACTATGATGTAGTACGCATTACGGCAACAGATTGTGAGCTTCACGAGACCAGGGATTGCGCATAACACATATTTGGCATTCAAAAAATAATTGTTGCACTGAATTATATTGAATGTTTGAAATAGACACTGTGTGATTCCTCTGGCAGACATATATAAATTAGAATATATGTGTTCAATATTATGTGCAAATACTGCACCAAACACATAATGCTTAGGGGCTGGGGGTCCGGAAGAGAAAGACATTTAGTGGTGTAAGGCCCGGGTACCAATGCGTGTGCAAGATACTCCAAGCACAGGTCATGGATCAGAGCAGATGTGGTAAGTGCTTCCTGAGCTGTCTTGAGAGAAGTCAGCAGAGACAAGGCAGCCGATCTGTGAGGTCTTTTGTGCAGCACTTGGCCAGGCCATCAGGAGAATGCTCCTCTTGACCTCACAGACCTCAGATTCCAGGGGAAGAAAAACACCTTCCAAGGCAGAAAAGTATCAGAGCTCAGCCTCCCTGTTCCAATCCAGTCCCCACTTACTTATTCTCCCCCAAAGAGCACCTAGACGTCTGAGAGGAAAGCTATTTGAGCCATGAGTAGATACTGTAATTTTTAATAGCTAATAAATTTATGCAACTTGAAAAGTTGAGCAATATGAAAAGGGAGCACATAGCAGCGCCTCCTCCCACCCCTGCTCCCCACCTGCTCACTTCCTCAGAACCGACGCTCATGTTTCTTTCCTGTGTGTAAATGGGATAAGTTATGAATATGTTTTCATTTTTCCCACGTTACACACAACTCTGCTTCTTGTTTCTCTCATTAGTACAGGTGTGATTTTTTTTTTAAAGACCAATCTGTGCTATAGATATACATACAAATTCATATCTGTGCATCCAGGTAAGGTAGGCTAATTTGAGTTTTCAAGTGGTTTATTCTATGGTATAAATAAATAAACAAACATACATACATACATACATACATACATTTACATTGTGAATTGTGCTGCTATGAATACGGGTATGCATATATTACTGTAGTTCTCCTTTGTTGAAAATGGCCCCTTTGTCAAAAATAATTGGCTATAACTTACCATATTGGCTTACCATTGGCTATAACTTACCATTGGCTATAACTGAATTTATTTCTGTATCTTCTATTCTGTTCCATTGGTCTATGTGTCTGTTTTTGTGTGGTTGGCAATTTTAAATGGGGTAACCATGAAAGGCCTCTCTGCATAGTTGACATTTGACTGAAGGACATGTAGGAGAGAGCCATGAAAAACACAGGGGAAGAACTCTTTAAGATACAGAGAATAGCAAGTACAAATGCCCCAAACTGGGAAGGAGAAGATAGTTGACAATGAAGTCAGGGACAAGGGGGGCTGGAGTAGATCATGCAAGACCATGAGGCTACTATGAGGCCATCACCATTTACTCTGAGTGGGTCAGAAAACTCTGGAAGGTTTGAACAAGGGGACAGCTGAGCTTGGTTAATGTTGGTGAGATTACCCTGGTTGTTGTGCTGACAACTGGATGCCAGCATGGAAGTAAGAGACAAGGAGGCTATGGCAGGAGTTCAGGGGAGATGTGGTGAAACACACCATGAATCAAATCACTGTGTCTTCTCAGCTCCTGCATTGTAACTCAGATGTTAGCACACTTCCTCTTGAAAAGTATCATATAATGGAAGAGACATTTAAAAATAATTATTAAAATGGTAAAAGAACAATTATATTCTTTAGTATTTAGCCTGCATATATCCTCTTCTGTGCTTACATATATGTACCACAAAGTTTTTTAAACTCAGCTCTTCCCATAGCAATCAGGCAACCACAAGCCATACCACCTAATATATATTCATATATGTGTGTGTGTGCATGTACTACGTTTTATATTGATATATGCATATATTTGTATATGTGTGCACATACCATATACACAAATATAACCTTGGAGGCTGCTATTTTTCCATCATTTACTTCTATTTAAATTTCTCTTTTAAAAAGTAGAAAATGGGTTTGTTCAAAGATTTTGAAATCTGTTCCTTTGTTTTTATTCCCCTAACCATCAGAGCTCCATGGTTTAGGTCTTTTCAAAGTAGGTCTCTTTCTCTCCCACCTTCTCTATGTTTCTCTCTGTGTCTCTGTCTTATATGTGCATTCTCTCTCCCTCTTTCTTTCTCCCCCCCCCCAGAACCAATAAACAAATATATAATCAGAAAAATAGAGGGTCTGATCTATTTGGTAAAATATATACACAAAGCCTAAAAAACACCTTGTGTAAAATGATTTCATACAAAGTAACATGTAGACTCATTGTATGATGTTTTCAGTGGTCTCAAATACTTCCAACGAAAGAGGCCTTCAGCTGCTACTTAATGACAAATTATTATTCAGAAGTTAAAAAAGGAAGACACTATAAAATTTGGGGAGGAAAAACAAAAAGATGGCAGACCAGAAACAATTAAAAGTAATGGAATTTAGAATAAAATAATTCTGTTTTCCTAAATCAAGCAAGGGAGCAGTGCATTTCCAAAGTGCTCACATTATTTTTAAGGGAAAGTTAGTTATCCAGTGCAAGAGGCTGTTTGATTGAGGAAACTGTGAAGAAGATGGAATGTCTTACAATGGATGAAGTAAGATAGACAAACAGGAGGCAAAGGTAAACCACTGGAGGCAAAGTAAGGAGTGGTGGTATTTTACACATCCCAAGCCCCAGACCAAGCCTGCAGACACACCAACCTTGAAGGCAATCTTTATATACAGGCTTGGTTGTTCTAAGGCCTGCTTTACTCACAGACGAGCGTACCCAAACCAAATAGATCCAGGCTTTTAATTCTGGTGGGAGGAAGTAAATTATTTCAGAAACAGAGTACTCTTATGGTTTGGACTTAGAATGTTAGTAAGCCCTTCAAACCTTTGCTTCCAATGAATTGTCAATTCCAAAGTGCTGGTGGGGGATGTTTAGTTTTGATGTACAGTCCTCAGTCCTCAGTCCCTACGGTAGCAAATGCCACTCATCTTTTCTAGCCCCGAGAAAGCTTGACCTCCCTAGCATTTACTCGCTTTTGGCTTTTCCTAGGTCTTTTGGAAGGTTATTGAAAAACTGTGGAAGCAACAGAAGTTGTTGTTGGGGTGGTATACTCCACACAGGAAAATGAGGGAAGGGCAGCTTCATGCCAGGACTCCTGCAGTGAGTGGAGTGCCTGTGGTGTGCAGAGATGCCGTCCTTGCTCTTCTTAGAAGGATCATGGCTGGGCCATCCAGCCCACAGACTGCTATGGAAGTAAAGGAGAGCATTTATTTTTACATTTTCATTATTTGCTATTTTATTTATACTCAGCCTATTTTTAAGATGGTTTGAGCTAGCTAACATAATTGATATAAAAGTGAATTTAAACTGTTAGGGGCATATAGCTACAAAGTTATATTTTATCATTAAAAACATATCTTGAGCCAGTCGTGGTGGTGCACTCCTGTAATTTCACTTGGGAAACTTGAGACAGAAGCATCGCAAGTTTGAGGCCAGTCTCACCAATTAGCGAGACCCTTTTTCAAAATAGAAAATTAGAAAAAGGGATGGGGGTATAGCTCAGAGGTAGAATACTCCTGAGTTCAATCCCCAGTACCCACCATATCCCCCACAAAATATATATCCTTCCAAGAGCTATAGGCCCACCTGTAATCCCAGCTACATGGAAGCCTGAGACAGGAGGATCATAAGTTCAAGGCTAACCTGGGCAACTTAGTGAGATCCTGTCTGAAAATAAAAAATAAAGAGGACTGGGGATGGAGCTGATTGGTAGAGCACCCCTGGGTTTAATACCAGGCACTGCAAAAACATAATTAATTACAATTAAAAAGTGGTCTTCTGCCTAGTGTTTTCTTTTTCTTGCTCTTTATGTCTCACCATAGGAATTTTTTTGTCTTCTTATTAACAGCAACTATAATAATTATGCATTAGATCTAAGTATATAAGGAAATAACTATGTAATGGTTATAAAAATGGACTTACAGATATCTCACTCTTAGCTCATATTTTACTGCTAAAAGCCCCATAGGTTTGCTTGGCACAGGCCTAGAACATTGAGACCTCTCCACCTGCGCATCCATCCACACCCTAAGTCAATTTATTCTTCTTCCAACAAATAATCCCACTCCAGTCATGTGGCAGAAGCTCAGTGGATTAGTAAACGTGTGAATGATGTGAACTTTATGAAGAGAAGTAAAATCTGTAGTCCTGATGGGAAGGGTGGGCTGCCTTTACTGCCTGGTGGTGACAGTCATCCTGGGAGGTGTCCGGTGGCCACAAGCTAGAACTAGGGTTGCACATTGGTTCCAGCAGTAGTAACTGCAATAACTGCTTTCCGTGGATGCTGGGTGCCCGGGCAGCTTCGCAGGTGCTGGAGACAAAGCCGCCAGCCGCAAACAAGGCCAACCAACCACTGCCCTGCGGAGCTCACAAGCCAGAGAGGAGCAGGTAACAGATAAATCCCAAGGTGAAAGTGTGGCTGAAGAAGTGTGACTGCAGGCAGAGCAGCAAGAGACAGTTCAGAGGGGCAGGAGATTGGAGGGCCAAGCAGAGGAGTGGAGATTTTATTTGAAGTGTGAGAAGGATCACTAGAGGGTTTTGAGCAGGGGAGGGAACTGATGGTTGATGTTTTCAAAAGGACCTTACTGGCTACAAAAAGTCACAGACCTATTTCAGAGCTGGAGAGAGGTTTCATCTCAAGTGGAAACTCCTCCTGACTGTTCATTTCTGCTGCACTGCTAGCTCCAGAGTTCCTGGAAAGGCAATCCTGGCTCAGAGGGAAATTGTTGCCGTACTAGTGCACAGTGATGCCACAGACTTTGGGATATTTTTCCATATATATCTGTACTGACCCAAGGATCTCACGTGAAATGTCATGTATATAGGCAATGATCTAAAACTAAAATATAGCTGGAAGTCCTGTTAATCAGTTAGAAATGTGAAAGTTCCTCTGCAATGGGCAGATTTATGTTTGAATTGTAGAATCTGTTTTAATGCAAACCTGAGACTTGCCCATACCTATCTGCCTGAAGAACTTCCATTTATTTTCACTAGAGGGTGTCAGCAATGACAGAGACTAGCTGAATGTCTAGAAAATGCCAGAAAAGAAAACGCAGTAAGACTAAATTTTCAAGGGGAAAGGAAGTTTTTCTGATCATAGAGTTATTATTTTTTTTAATCCTAAGAAACTTGTTTTACTCTTCCTATTCTGTGGGACTTGGTAATTTTCAGGCTGGTAGTTATCTATACCTCACCCCACCAAATCAGTGATCCCAATCCCACCCCAGGAATACTAAAATTCCTATCTCCTGTCTGATTTGTGTAATATGGTGAAAATCATGTTTTACAAAAAATAAACTATTATCCTGAGTTGAGATCAGAATTAAGTAAAAATATAGATAACTTTCATAGTACTGAAAGAATTATCTCCTTTAAAATACTTGGAGGGTTATTGTATACCAGTGGCATTACCATAAACTAGCCAGACACTTTTTATTACCTCCACTAATTTGTAACTTGATGTTTCATGTTTATCCTACTCACAAATAAATGTCAACAAGTATGTAACTAGATAGCTATGTACTGTAAAAAGTCTTCTTAACTCCTGACTGAATTTTTAGATTTTTTTCCCAAAATTATCATTTTTTTAATCAAAATCTAAGAAAGTATAGAAGTTTAGATCTAAAACAAGAAAACATGTTATGTTCCCTGTTTTCAAGTTCGTTCTTGACAACAGTATCTCAAGGAGAAAACTGTATCTCCAGGAAAGCAATAGGACTTCCCAAGGCCAAATTCTATTCAGCTCACTCCCCACCTACACACTGAGTCCACTTCACAGCACGAGCTTCGTGACTGAGTGGGTGAACAAAGGGTAGGACAAAAGATTTTTCTCTCTGCTGTCCCTGGAAACATTGAAAGCCCAGAGCACAGCATGGTGTTCAGTAATCTAAGAAGACACATCATTTTCAGCACTTGAAAATTCTTAGAACCAAGCTGGGCGTATAGTGCACACCTGTAATCCCAGTACTTGGAAGGCCGAGACAGGAGGATCCTAGGTTCAAGGCCAGTCTCAGCAATTTAGGGAAACCATCAACAACTTAGCAAGACCCTGTTTAAAACAAATAATAAAAAAAGAGGTTGAGAGTAGAGCTCGGAGGTAGAATGCGTCTGGAAGCCATCCCCAGTGCCACAAAAAGAAAAGGAAAAGTCTTAGAACCATAGAATAAAGGCAACATTTTAAATACTAGTTGCTTGAATATACTAGTTTATGTTGCACAGATCTTTTTTGTTTACCAGGTGCTTTCACCGACAGTCTTTCATGAGATCCCCCTGACAGGGCAGATAGCCAGGGCAAGTGGCACCTAGTGGCATAGGACCAGAACCTGGATGAAGCAGTAAGCTCTGCCACCATAGTGCTCAAAACACACCACTGCAAAGTCAGTGCAGTACACCAGTAAATCCTGTCAGCTGAATTGGCTGGGACCTGCAGTTCTTGGCTCCAGGCTGCAAGCTGGTCAAGTATGCTGCAAGCATCCCTCGCCCCCCCTTGGAGTAGCTGCTTTGGAAGAATGCTTATGAAGAAAGGCAGGAACAGAGTGGAGCCAATGCCACAGGTGCATTTCAAGACTCTAATACCCCACTGTTCACACAAACCATAAGTGGGTGCAGAAGTGTGTGCCTCACTCATGAAGGTGGGAGGGAAGGAGGCAGGGACTATTTGCTGAATAATGATTCAGTCTCCCCCAGTAGGTCTTCTGACTTCTAGACTTGTCAGCTATTCCTGACTAAGAGAAGTGAATCAAATTCATTTTCTACTGTTGTGGAAAAACTCCATTAGACTGTTATCATAGTGCTCCTTCAAGACAAGTATGTGGCTATGGAATGATAATTGTTATGCTAATATACAGATGAAAGAAAAAACTAGGTTTCCATTATTTAAGAAGCAAGTAATATTTTACTCCCCAAATATTCAGGTCACACCAATAAACTGACCTGAATGATTAGTGTAGTTGTAAGAAATGATGAAATTTCCTTCTCTTACATCTGTCCAGAGATCACCCATGTGCCTAACAATAATATTTGCAATTATATTATCAAAAAAGGACATATATGTGTATGTGTACAGATGCTTTGCCTCTGGAGCCAACTTCATATATTCCATTAATTATCTCTGCTTTGAAAAAAAAAAATGAAGGACAACTGCTACTCTTTCAGAATGCCAGCCCTCATTTTACACTAGTGTATTACCATCCCAGAATTACCATCAGGAGTCAGAGCATCAACATGTTTTTGATTTTCATGCATTTAACTGTTGCTTCAAAAGGAATAATTTAGAACAGAGTAGGTACTTAGCTTTCCTGGAGTAATAAGATTCGTTCTCATAGACATAAAAGGGTCAGGCACTCTGGTAGCAGGTGGAGTAGGGAGTTGTTCGTGCATGTGTGTCTTTATTGCTGCTGAAGTAGCTTTGATCTGTTTGTCCTGCTGCTGGCTTTGTGCATAACAGAGAGGTGTAATGGCTTGGCTACTGAGAGCATAGACTCCAAATCCAGACAGTCTAGGTTCAGATCCCAGCTCTGGCACTTACGAGCTGTGTCACATGGACAAGTTGTATGATGTCTCTGTACCTCAGTTTCTTCATGTCCAAAACAGAAATAACCACAACCCCCTACCCCATAGCATTGTTATGAGTATTCAAGTGAGTTCATATTGGCAAGCCACATAGGACACAGGAAATGTTCCTTAACTGTCAAAAAGGAGGCTTGGGCACACCAGCTCTTTGGTAATAGTGGACTGAAAGGAGAGTCTTGACTTGTCTTCTGCCCCTAGCCTGCATTGTGGCCTCAGGCTACTCAGCCTCTGGAGCCTCTGTCCACTTGTTTGTAAAATGAAGTGGTTAGAGCTCGGGCTTGCTGCAGTTCTGTTCAGCTCACCGCTCCTCTGGAAGGGCAGACCCTGCTCCTCCTGTTGCTCTTTCCCACTTTGAGACTTTCTCTTTCTACTTTCTTCTGTCTTCTTTTCTGAGAGCTGTAGATTCTTATTTGTGGCAGGTACACTTTAGACTTTAATTAATGCCAAATTGGTTACACGTTACTTCTCTAGAGAAAAGGGTCTTGTGGAAAGAGAAGTGTCCTATGACTGCCAGGTTGAGAAAGGCATGGATGATTCAAACACCTCATCTAAGAATACAAATTCACAAACCTACATTTGTATGTGTGCCATCACAAGTAAAAGTGTTTAAGGAACACAGTAGAACATTTTTCCTAGAAGTTCTTTGGGAATTATTCATTTAAATACACACACACACACACACACACACACACACACACACACACACACACACCATTGGGAATTGAGGGATGATTTGCTCCAGCTAAGACAGGTGAGGATGCTGCATCTCCCTTTGTAAGGACTGAATATGGCTGCTTGACATTTTAAGGTGGGTCCTCTGGGTGACAGTGACTGGTCTGTGTGGTTGTGTTCAGCATGGAAGTGTCACACCAAAGCCCCTTGCTGATAATGCTGGGTTGCAGTCAAATCTCAATCATTATTTTGGAGTATCCAGTATTTAGAAGCTGTGACTTGCCATAATGTAAAACAGATACTGTTGCTGGGTGTGATGATGCAAACTTGTAATCCCAGTACTTGGGAGGCTACAACAGGAGAAATGCAGGTTCACGGCCAGCCTCAGCTACTTAGTGAGGCCCTCCACAATTTAGTGAAACTCTCTTTCAGAAATAAAGAATAAAAAATAGGGCTGGAGGTGTAGCTTGGAGGTAGAATGCCCCTGGGTTCAATCCCCAATACCGCAAAACAAACAAACAAAAAAACACCGTTTATACCTGATGGAATCACTGCTCTTTTGGAGTTTTACTATCTAACATACTCAGAAGCCTGTCCCTCTCCATTCAAAGAAAACTGTGTCTTCTTCTGTACATGGCTTCTGCTTTACTTCTGTTCCAAGAACTATCTTAATCAGAATATTAGATGTCCACTGCTGACTTGATTTTCCTAATAAACATAAGAAAGTAAAAATGCATACAAATTCTTATGAATATTTATGAGTATGATTTTCTTCTATTGAGAGCCTTTTAATATTGGTCTTCATGATTTAGTGTAGCCTACTTTATGCTCTTGTATATTTTCTGCGGTGTTGTATCCACAGCACCTAGCCAATAGCAGACATATGATAAATATTTGTGAAATGAATGAGAGAATGAGTGAATACTTGTGCTTCTACCCAAAAGGATTTGGGGATGGTATACATTAAAAAAAAAAAATTAGAGTGATTGTTGACATGTAGCCAGAATGATTCTTGACTATGTTAATTGTTCACCCTTATAAGGACTAGAGCCTGTTTTTCCTCTACCAAAGCAAACCCAAGAAAGGCATCTGGCTTATTCCTCTCCCCTTTGGAATGACCACAGTCCTTTGCTTAAATCCATATACTTTCTTACCAGCTCAGTAAGAGTAAGCACATTTATTAAAATGCAGATAGTCCTAAATCTGAATTGGGAATAGTTGAAAACTTGATTTAGAGGAATTAACTATAAAAATCATCCAGCATTGCATGTGGTATTTTGGACCTACTCATTTTTTATTGACCTATAAACTGATGCCAATTCTATGGTATTGTTATATTGTATGATATCAAGTCTGTTTGTTGAAGATATATCAAAGTTTGAGGCTTCTTATGATCTCCTGTCTATTGCTACCTCTCCTTGTCTGCCTCCCTCTCAAAAGAAAAGTATTAGCTGTAAATCCTAGTTCATCCTTTCAAGTCCTTCGCACATACTAGAGATTTTTTTATTGGTTGGTTGGTCGAACTTTTTACTCATCTCTCCTGTTATTAATTTTAAAAACACATCAGTATCTTCTAAGATACAAAAACATTGGTGAGGAGAGAATGAGGAGAATAAAATTTAAAATTAACCTCCTGGAGCTTACACTGCATACCTATAAGCAAATGAATAAAATCCAAGTAAGGTTTTATCTTCATGTGGATTACAGTTTGCATTCACAGTGCCCCAAGCCGTGTCAAGTCTAGCTCTTTTAAGCTGGAAGACTTTACAATATATAGCATTGTTCTCCAGTTGTTTTCCTTTGGAATGTCGAGGCACTCAGTTTGAGGGAAAAACCTTTCCAGCCTCAGTCCCCCGCCTCACTCACGTGGCATAGCAAGTGATTTCTTCTCTGCAGGCTCTTCTCCCTGGTCTCCCGCTGTGTTGAGATCATCCTCTGCAATGTCCCTCAATAAGAGGAGAAGGTGAAAATCAGCCTGCAGGTTTAAATTAATTGCATTCCTCAGTTATGCTATGAGTTAGCCAATGTTTTAAATAATGACACTCTAAACTTCTAGTTTAAATATAATTGGAAATAGAAAGTTGACATTAAAGTAGGGAGAGTAAACTTAACTGAAGGTGAACAATGTAAAACATTCATATGCAAATACTTGAATAATCTGATGAAACTATTCACAGGCAGTTGACTATTTTATGAAATACACCTCTTATGGATTTGGGACTCTAATTTAAAAATCTTTTTGTTTCCAAACCTTATTTGGCTAATTATGTTGCTTTAATTCTAATAGAACATTGCTTTTATTCCTGATGGAAATTGTTTTAAAAATATATCCTTTAGTCTAATTGTTAATGTAATGCTCATTGCAGAAAATGATATAAATGGATTCACACGAAATTGTGTACTTCCACAGTTAAAGGGACAAGTGTTCCAGGAGAACACACAGATGCTTGAGTTTATCTTGACTTCATTTGGAAAAGAAAAAGATGTGGTTAGTAGCTCTGGCACTAGTCTCTCCAGGGACTGTATCCCTATCCACATTGCATTTTTCACCCTGTATCTATAATTCTATATTTATATTTCTGTGCTACTGAGCTGTAACTAGGACTCATTTCTTTTTGAGTGCCCATTACCCAGTGCATTGCCTGGCACACAGTCAAGGACCCAGGCAGTATTTGCTAAAAGAATTATGATTTTATATGAATAGTGATGGAATGCAAACCTAAGAATAAGCCTCCCCCCCCCTTTTGTTGCTGTCATATTTCACTATCAATTCTGACTCTTTTATACACAGCAAAAAATGGCATATTGTATTTCCAGGAAAAAAATTCTATTAGCATATCCTATCAAGCTCTAAACAGAGGCAATTCTTAGAACTAATATTTATGTGCAGTCATTAATTGCTAAGAATAATAATTTACTTGTAAATGCAAAATTGTATTAATTTTATCTGTAATGGAATTCTTGCTCATCCTGAAATCATAGTAAATTATTAAAATTGCTTTGTGGGAAGTACAAAGTCACTTAGAGAATCGATTTTTTAAACAAGGACATTTGATATAATTAATTTTAAAATATCTCTTGCTTTTTTAATACCAAGCCTTAGATAATAATTAAAAACTTTATACAAAAAAACTATTCCTCCTATTTCTCTCTTTTTCTTATCATTTCATCCTCAAACTTAGAATATGCCTTTAATTTTCTCTTCTATACTGCCTGAATTATGTTGCATCTCATGATGCCACCTATTAGAGAATAAATTAAGAAATAATGTATTCTTTTGAAACAAATAAAAACACAATTATTTAGGAGTGCTCTGACCCATATCTTCTACAATGGATACATGTAACCGGGGCTGATCTTTAGTTAGTATGCTCCATTATAGTATAATGTTTAGTTTCTATTCTGATAGGTCAATACTTAAGTCTTAAGGCTATTAAATATATCGCTAGTTACTCCTGCTTGAATAATAACTTACAAACCCCATGAGAACTCCACTTGACATACCTTCTGAATCATCTCAAAAAGAATACTGTATTCTCAGAGTACTGTTTGAGTTGTGTATGAAATTCTAAATCATTGAAATCTGGACATTGAAGATCAGCAAGTGAGTTCTGTGTTAGTTGTCTGTGATTCTCTCCTTTGTCTCACACCCTAATTCATCAATACATCTTACTACCTCTCCCTTCAAAGTATTTTCAGACCCCGAGCCCTTTCTCATTGCATTCATGCTCTCCCATAACCCCAGTCATATGCTGTCCCTTCTGGACAGTTGTAATAACCATTTCTGGCCTCCTTGCTTCCAGCCTCGCCTCCTACAATATATCCTCCAAACAAAAGAGGGATGATTACAATGATCCTTTAAAAAAACAACAAAAAAAGCCGAGATCACTAGGAAATGTACCCTGCCCTTCTGCCCCCTCTCCTGAGTTCTTTGTTCCAGTGGGCCTTGCCTCTGACACATTCCAGTCTCACACATCGCTCCTGGAATGCCAACTCCCTGCAGGCAAGAAGACTGTTTGGTTTCCTCCTAAATCCTCAGCCCCAAGAACTCTACCTGATACATAACAGTTGCTCAAAAAAGAATAGTTGAATGAATGAATGAATGAATGAATGAATGAATGAATGAATGAATCATTGCACAGTGTTTCTAGAAATTCATTTTGAGTAAGTTACTGGTTTAAAATAGGAAGCTGAGTGTATTTCATTTCTATTTGTTCTTCTTGGATGGTATCCTTGCACATGAAACATACTGTAACAAAAGCAATATAAATCATTTAAAAGCAGACAACACTGACAAAGTACACCAAACAATATTAAGCAAAATTAAGCCTATTTAGTAATAAATCATTAACAGAAATGAGATCAATATGAAAAAATTTAATGTTAATAGTTTAATGTTACCAAAGGACATACACAGACACTGCCTGAATGGAAAGATACATATTCTAATATACAAAGATTTTATGTCATCCTGTTCAGATAAATCTTTATTTTAATGGAATTCCAACCAGCTTTCCACTAGGAGCCTTATTTTGTTGGTTGCTTGTTTTGTTTGAACTACCCTGCCCTCATCACCCAGCCTGAAGTGTCACTCCACATCATATCTCCCTGTTTAACTTTGCTTAAACGCTTACCATTTTCTAAAACTAGCTTGTTTGTTTTCTTGTTGAGGTCGTTGGTGGTGTTTATGTTTTATTGTCTCTCTCACCTGTTCTGGATTATAAGCTCCATGAAAGAAGAAGGAACTTTTTTCTGTTTGTTTGTTTGTGTCTGTATTCCCTTGCACATGGTAGGTAAATAATAGCTATGTCAGTAATTGGTGAATAAAGACATGTTCAAAACTTGTCCGGACAATTTTTCCAAAACAAAGAAATTAGTAAAAAAATACATTTTCTGAAAGATAATAAGAAGCACTCTAATTACAATAGTATGGCTCTATCATGAATGGATGAGCATAAAAGAGTCCAGATTGTGATACATTTTAGAACTTAATATGGAATAAATATGTCCTTTCAAATTATTGGAGAAACAATGATTGTTAATGATTGATTTACATAGGACTGGCATAATTATCTGGCCTTCTTGAACAAATAAATTAAGAACTCTGTCACATCATACTAAAAATTAATTCCAGATATTAAAACCAAAATGCGTGCGCACACACACAGAGTCATCTGTTGCCTAAAGACAGTGATATGTTTTGAGAAATGCATGGTGAGGCGATTTTGTTCTACAAACATCACCGAGTATACTTTTGATGGTATAACCTACTACACATCCAGGCTGCATGGTCTAACCTATTGCTCCTAGGCTTCAAACCCATTCAGCATGTTTCTATACTGAATACTATAGGCAGTTGTAGCACAATGGTAAGTCTTTGTGTGTCTAGCCATAGAAAAATACATATAAATGTAAAAAACTAAAATGGTACACTTACATTGGGCACTTACCACAAATGGAGCTTTCAGGACTGGAAGTTCACTGGGAGAGTCAGTGAGGGAGTGGGCAGTGCATGTGAAAACCTGGGACGTGGCTGTGAGTGGGCAGTGCAGGTAAAGGCCTGAGACACACTGTGTGTGTGTGTGTGTGTGTGAGTGTGTGTGTGTGTGTGTGTGTGTGTGTGTGTGTGTGTGTGTGTGTGTTTTACTGGAGATTGAACCCGGAGCATTCTACCTTTGCTTTTGAAACAGAGTCTCAGTAGGTTGCTGAGAGTCTCGCAAAGTTGCTGAGGCTGATCTTGAACCTGTGATGCTCCTATCTCAACCTCCCAAGTACTAGGATTACAGTACCACACTCAGCTGCTTTTTAATATTTTTAAAATCTTTAATTTATCTTGTTTTTGTTTTTGTTCTTAAATATTTTTTGTTAAAAACTGAGAAATGAACACACATATTGGCCTCAGCCTGGCCTGCACAGGGCATGAGATCAGTGCCTCTACCTCCACATCTCATCCCCCTGGCAGGGCTTTAGGGGCAGTGAGATGCATGGAGCTGTTTTCTTCTGTGATAGCAAGGCCTTCAGGAAGACCTCTTGAAGAACCTGCCTGGATGTTTTACAGTTAACTTTTTGTGTAAGTAGAAATGGCACATTCTAAAATAATGAAAACTACAAAATAGTATATAAACTATGAATATAGACACTTATTGTCATTATCAAGTGTTGTACACTTTACATACTAGTATATGCTATATTTTTATACAATGAATAATACAATAGGTTTGCTTACATCAGCATCATCACAAACATGTGAGTGATAATGCTGCACTGTGACAGTACACCATGACATCTCTAGGTTGTAGGAATTTTTCAGCTCTGTTATAAGCTTACAGGACAACATTATATAGTCCAGCATTGACCCAAACACTGCTACACTGCTATGTGGTACACTAGTGTGTGTGTGTGTGTGTGTGTGTGTGTGTGTGTGTGTGTGTGTGTAAAGAGGGAAGAGAACTTATCATATATATATATAAAACTTCCATAAACTGATAATGGCCAACAACAATGCAATATTGAAACCTTGCTACCAGCTATGGAAAGTAAAATTTGAAACAGAAGAGGAAATGCAAATGGATAGGAAGCATATGAAAATAAGTCCCAGAATGTTTTATCAAGCAAAGGCTTGGAAAAAATAAAAATAATTGCTAACAACTAGTATTGGAAAGTGTGTAGACACATTCTTTTTCATTGCTGGTGGGAAAATGAAAAATAATCATTCAACATCTATTAATATGTGAAACATGCATACTGCTTGCCAAGCAGTTGGCAATCTGGAATATCCTAATTTCATACTGGAATATCTATCCAACAGGAATGAAAGTATCATATACAGAGTAGATACACTCGGATATTTATTCAAGTCTTGTTTGTGAGGGAGAAGAAACTGGAAACCACCAAAGGGTATCAAATGAATTTTGGTACTTTTATCCTATGGAATATTAAACAGTTTTAACATAACTGCTACATATATTTTCTTGACTTGAAGGACTA
>PVLC010021457.1:0-27959 GCA_004027655.1 Graphiurus murinus
TTTTTTTTTGCCGTACTGGGGATTGAACTCAGGGGCATTCTACTTCCGAGCTATACCCCCAGCCCTATTTTTTATTCTTTATTTTGAAACCGAGTCTCACTAAGTTGCGGAGTGCCTCACTATGTAGCTGAGGTTGGCCGCGAACCCAGATCCTCCGGTCTCAGCCTCCCGAATGCTGGGATTACAAGCGTGCGCCACCATGCCCGGCTTCAAGGTAGATTTGATTTGCATCCCTCTGATTGCTAAAGATGTGGAACATTTCCTCATACATTTATTGGCCATTTGTGTTTCTTCTTTTGTGAAGTGTCTATTTAGATCCTTTGCCCATTTTTTGATTGGGTTGTTTGTTTTCTTAGCTGTGATTTTCTTGAGTTCTCTGTATATCCTAGATATTAGACCTCTATCAGATGAGTAACTGGTGAAAATTTTCTCCCACTCTGTGGGCTCCCTGTTGAGGTTCATGCTAGTTTCCTTTGTTGCACAGAAGCTCTTCTGCTTAATGCATGTATTAATCTTCCTTTGAGTTGCTTGTGCTTTTGGGGTATTGTTGAGAAAATTTTAGGACCTATGCCCTCTTCAAGTAACTGCAAAGTATCTGACTTAACTTTGAGGTCTTTGAGCCACCTTGAGTTGACTCTTGTGCAGGGTGAGAAAGTGGGGTTTATTTCCATTTTCCTGCATATGGTTAACCAATTTTGCCAACACCATTTGTTATAGAGGCTATCTTTTTTCCAGTGTATGTTTTTGGCTCCTTTGACAAAAATCAATTGACTGTAAGTCTGTGGGTCTGTTTCTGAGTCTTCTATACTGCTCCATTGGTCTATGTGTCTTTTTTTGTGCCAATACCATGCTTTTTTTTATTACTGTGGCTTTGTAGTAGAATTTGAAGTCAGGTATTGTGATACCTCCTGCATGATTCTTGTTGCTAAGAACTACTTTGGGTATCCTGGGCTTTTGTTGTTCCAAATGAAGTTAAGGACTGCTTTTTCAATGTCTGTGAGGAGTGACGTGATAATTTAATTGATATTGCATTGAATTTGTAGATTAGTTTTGGGAGGATAGTCATTTTGATTATATTTATTCTGCCTATCCAAGAGCATGGTAGATGCTGCCATCTTCTAATGTCTTCATTGATTTCTTTCCTCAACTTTTTATAGTTTTCCTTATAGAGGTCTTTTACCTCCTTGGTTAGGTTTATTCCAAAGTATTTTATTTTTCAGGGTGCGGTTGTGAGAGGAATTGCTTTCTGGATTTCTTTTTCGGTGGATTTATGGTTGGCATATTGAAAAGCTTCTGATTTTTGAAGATTGATTTTGTATCCAGACACTTTGTTGACATTTTTGATCAGTTCTTAAGTTTTTTGCTTGAGTTTTAGGGTCTTCTAAGTATAATATCATGTCATCTGCAAAAAGGGATAGTTTTAGTTCTTCTTTCCCTATTTTTACCCCTTTGATTTCCTTCTCTTGCCTTATTGCTTTGCATAGAGTCTCAAGTACTATATTGAACAGAAGAGGTGATAATGGACATCCTTGTCTTGTTCCTGTTTTTAGTGGGAACACTTGCAGTTTCTCTCCATTTAATATGATATTGGCTGTAGGCCTGTTTTATATTGCCTTTATTGTTTTGAGGTATGTTCCTTCTATTCCGATTCTTTGCAGTGCTTTTAGCATGACTGGGTGTTGGATCTTGCCAAATGTTTTTCAGCTTCAATTGAGATGATCATGTGATTTTTGTCTTTGATTCTGTTTATGTGGTGAATTACATATATTGTTTTTCATATGTTGTACCATACTTGCATCCATGGGCTGAACCCACCTTGGTCATGGTGTATAATTTTCTTGATGTGGTTTTGAATGCGCATTGCTATTATCTTGTTTAGCTGTTTTTCATCTCAGTTCATTAATGAAATAGGCCTATAGTTTTCTTTTCTTGAGCTGTCATTAATTGGTTTTTGTATTAATGTGATATTGGCCTCATAGAATGTATTTGGGAGGGTCCCATTTCTTTCTATTTCACGGAATAGCTTGAGGAATTTGGGGATTAGTTCTTCCATAAATATTTTATAAAACTCACGTGGAAAACCATCTGGCCCTGGGCTTTTGTTTGATGGTAAACTCTTTATTGCTCTTTCTATCTTTTTTATTGTTATTGGTCGGTTTAAGTTTTATATATCTTCTTGACTCAATTTAGGGAAGTTGTATGTGTCTAGAAATTTGTCAATTTCTTCTAGATTTTCCAGTTTGTTGGAGTATAGTTTTTCAAGATAGTTTCTGACTATCTTCTGTATTTCCATACTGTTGTTGTAATATCACCTTTTTCATCTCTTATTTTGGTAATTAGGGTTGAATCTCTCTTCCTTTTGGTTAGGTTGCCAATGGTGTATCTATCTTGTTTATTTTTTCAGGAAACCAGCTTTTGGTTTTGTTGGTTTTCTGTATTTTTTTATTCTCTATTTCATTAATTTCTGCTCTGATTTTCATGATTTCCTGTCTTCTACTGGCTTTGGGGTTAGATTGTTCTTGTTTTTCAAGGGCTTTGAGCTGTGTCATTAGGTTATTTATTTGGTGACTTTCTGTTCTTCTTATGTGGCCACTCAGTGCTATAAATTTTCCTCTTTATACTGCCTCAAGATGTCCCAGAGGTTTTGATATGTTGTGTCTCTGTTTTCATTAGTTTCTAGGATTTTTTAAATTTCTCCCCTTACTTCTTCTATGACCCACTCTTCATTCAGCAATGTGGTGTTCAGTCTCCATGAGTTTACATGGTTACTTTGGGTCTTCTCGGAGTTGATTTCTAGTTTCACTCCACTGTGGTCTGAAAAGATGCAGGGAATTATGTTACATAATGTGCTTGCTTTGTGGCCCAGAATGTGGTCTTTTTTGGAGAAGGTTCCATGTGGGGCTGAGAAAAATGTGAATTCAGCTGCAGTTGGTTGAAAGAGGCTATATATGTCTGATAGGTCCATTTGGTTTATGGTCTTCGTTAGGTCTGAGGCATCTCTACTCACCTTTTGTTTAGAAGAACGATCTAGAGATGTAAGAGGAGTATTTAAATCTCCTAATATTAGTGAATTGAGATCTGTGTGTGTCTTTATATCATACAGAATTTGTACTATGAAAGTGGCTGCACCTAAGTTTGGGGCATAGATGTTGATAATTGTTATTTCCTCTTGCTGTATTGTTTCATTTTTTTATTTTTCAGCATGGATTTTTTATACATTTCTTGAGCAATACAGGGTCACATAGACATTTATGACATATCAATCACTGTCTGAACACAAATAGCACCACTTCTTCGTTTTACACGTATAGCACATATTCTTAACATAGCCTGGTAAAGCAAAATTCCTAGAGTCATAAAACCATAATCCTTTAGGGTCATATATTTACTTTCTAAATAGGAGGGTCTTTTATCTATGCATCCTAGGAGCAATCTCCAGACTTCGTGACACCAATGTAGCCATAGCAGAAGAGTCAGTATAATTACTCATATATGCAGATAGAAACTGCCAGGGGGAAAGGGCCAGGCTGGGCTCCCACAACTCCCCCATTTTTATTTTAAAATGCACAAAGGACTGTGCCTGTCTCAGGTCATTTCCTACCAAGTGCTTAATCTTACCCATCATGGGATCTCGATGAGTCATTCAACGAGCCTTGTCTTAGGTTGATATTGCCCTGAGAAAATCGAACCCGTCATTGACTACCAAGCCTTCTTCGAGGCAGTGCTTGCATTTTTATTCCACGTAAATCTGCTCGTATACTAACATAGGCATTGATCACAAGGCATACAACGAGTGGTAGAATGCATAAGCCTAGAATGACTATTACTGCTAATCTGATAACTCCTCTCAGCAAGGGGGTAAACGAGGGTCAGGTAGGCACCAAGGATTGAAGCTGATCTGCAAATGTCTTAAATGGGCTCTCCATTATGTAGATAAAAAAATCTCCTGTTGTATTTAACAAATCCTTTTTTTTTTTTCATCTTTCCCTTACTTGGTGCATTGTAATCACACATCTTTGTTAGGTACAAGCTAGTATAGGTAAACATGCACACATTTCTCATTTAACCCTTCCCCAATTCTTGCCCCACTCCCTCCTCCTCCTCTCTCCTTCTCAAGGTCAGTTTAGTGATTGAATTTGATGTGTTCATGAAAGTACATCATATTCATTAGGGTGTCCTCCCTCCTCCCATCACTTTCCATTAAGTCAAATTCTTTGTTCACCTAAGAATTCTTCTTCTTCATCTGGAGTTCCTCTTATGTCCCGTTTATGCCCTAGCTTCCATATATTAGGGACAGCATTGGATTTTTAACCTTTTGTGACTGACTAGTATCACTTAACATAATGTTTTCCAGTTCCTTCCATTTCCTTGCAAATATAATGATTTTGTTCTTCTTTATGGCTATATAAAGTTCCATTGTGTACATAGCCCATAGTTTTGTAATCCACTCATCTGTTGATGGACATCTTGGCTTGTTCCATAGTTTCACAACTGTGAACTGTGCAGCTATAAACATAGATACACATGCATTGTTCTGATAGTTTGGTTTCCATTATTTTGGGTAGATACCCAGTAGAGGTATTGCTGGATCATATGGTAGGATCATTCTCATTTGTCTGAGGAACCTCCATACTGTTCTCCAAAGTGGTTGCACTAATTTGCAATACTGCCAACAATGTATTAGGGTTCTCACTTCTCCACACCCTTGCCAGCATTTGTTGTTGTTTGTGTTCTTGATAGCTGCCATTCTGATTGGAGTTAGGTAAAATTTCAGAGTGGTTTTGATTTGCATCTCTCTGATTGCTAATGATGTGGAACATTTCCTCATACATTTATTGGCCATTTGTATTTCTTCTTTTGTGAAGTGTCTATTTAGATCCTTTGCCCATTTTTTGATTGGGTTATTTGCTTTCTTAGCTTTGAGATTCTTGAGTTCTCTGTATATTCTAGATATTAGTCCTCTATCAGTCCTCTGGTAAAAATTTTCTCCCACTCGGTGGGTTTTCTGTTGAGTTTCTTGATAGTTTCCTCTGCTGCACAGAAGCTCTTTAGTTTAATGCAATCCCATGTATTGATCTTCTTTTGAGTTGCTTGTGCTTTTGAGGTTGCTTGTGCTTTTGAGGTCTTGTTGAGAAAGTGTTTACCTGTGCCTGTGAAGTGACCAACACCTGTGAAGTGTTGGTTCTATGCCCTCTTCAAGTAGCTTCAAGGTCTCTGGCCTGACTTTCAGGTCTCTAATCCACCTGGAATTGATTAGAAACAAAAAAGGAATAAAGCCAGGTCAATTCAAGATTTTCATAAAAAAGAAAGAAAGAAAGTCAGGGCAGTTTTTTAACTATGGAAACAAGAGGCTATTTTGCTGGGAAAAATTGGTCATGGAGACTTCTCCCCAGATTTGAAAAGAAGGTTGGGAAACCAGGCAATGTGTGAAAGAGTCAGAATATCTGCAAGCAGAGCCAAATGGGTCAATTTTTAAAGCTGTGGGGTGAAGCCAAGGTTACAAGAAAAAATATCATGGTTTATATTTACCAGAAAAGTGGAAGGACCATGAGGAAATAAATGTGGGTTATGAGCTATCGAGAGAGACTGGGAGAGTGATTATGCTGCCTCTTGCAATCAACCAAGTGACAGAGGTGAGGCTGCCAAGGCCCCTTGGATATCACATCTCACCACCAAGTGTCCAGGATGCCAGAAGCAGAGCTTCAGAATCAAATGCTTGTCTTGCTGAATTTTGATACTGTTTTGATCCCATTCCTTCTTTCTATGGCCCTATTTCTCCCTTTTGGAATAAAAATGTTTACCTTGTGCCATATATTGATGCTTTTTATTTTTATTTTTCATTTTCTTTTACAGGACTCACAGTCAAAAGATCACTTTGTTTCTAAGTGGAGACTTTGGGACTTTTGAATGGCACTGGAACAATTAAGACTGTGGGAACTCTTAAAGATAGACTAAATGCATTTTGCAATGTGACATGAAAATGAGGTATAGGGGGCCTGGAGTGGAGTGTAATGTTTTAGATTTAGAATGTCTACCTCTAGTCTTCCTAGACTCAAAATAGCAATGTTGGAAGCAGGTCTTGGTTGCTAAGGAGGGGTCCCTGAGGATTATTTATGGTTCTTTCCTCTCTTTGCTCTCTCTCTGCTTCCAGCTTCTGTGATGTGAGGAGCAGAGCCTGTGTGCTCTCCTTCTCTCTCTTCTTCCCACTGCCATGCCCTGAGATCCATAGACCCTGTCCTCATGTGGACTGGACCTGAAATGGAACCTCCAAGAAACTGTGAGCAAGTAAATTAAGAAATTTTCCTTCCTAAAAATTGTATGGTTAAGTCTTTTCAATTACAGAAGTCATAATGCTGACTGAGACAAGAACCTTGACTGTGGGGAGAGAGTCACCCAGAGTGAACATTGCATTAGACCTAGGCTATATCATTTTATAAAAAAAGGAGAAAAGACAGACCAGGATCTTAAGAACAGATATCAGTATGTTTACATGACAAGTTAAAATAATAACAGCAGTATATGTTCTAAGAAACCAAAACTTCCATGAGTTGAATAGTAAATGATTAAAAATTCATATTTCTCTTTACCTCTTTCAGCTGTTGTTACATGCTAGAATCTCTGATTTTACAATTATTTTTATGGCATTCAATTTTCAAGATTCTGTGAGAATGCCACTGCTTTTTCTGTTACAGTCACTTTATGATCTATAGTTGGAGCAAGCTTTTAAAAAAATTAAATAGGGAGATATAACAGAACACCAAGTTGACAGGTTGCCTCAAAATATCTTCCCACCTACTCTGCCATCTGGCATTACTTTGAATCTTAGAGCCTATTAAATTTTCCAAATGCATAGATATTTCATTGAGATTAAAATGTGAGAGCTTATGTCAAATTCTCAGTGCATTGTGTGTGTTCTCAACAGATTTAATACAATATCCACTTCCTATGTACCATCTTAAAAATAAGATAGCTGGCTTCATAAATAGATATACATACTGGATCTATAGAATGATGATAGAGAGTTGAACAAGATACAGACATATAGGTAATAAATACCTGGATATTTGAAGGAAGAAGAATAGCATTTCAATAACATAATCTCACTCTTAATGGTTCTTCTATTTATTATTTTAGAAAGATGGATATCAGTCATTCATTTGGTAAGGATTCACTAAAAACAGGAAAGAAATAGAGATACACTTTGACATACTCTTTAAAAGCATGGTCTAAGTAGTGACCAAACTTGGGAAGTATGATTATAGAGGAGGTTATTTTTATCTTCTTCCCACTCAATACAAGACAACAGGACAAGAAGGAAGGAGAACCAAGGAGACCACATGAACAGGGACTGCAAGTGACAGGTATGCATGTTTTTCCACTGGCAGAACATTGGAGCTGTGCATAATCTAATTGGCATCCAATTTTCCCTCTGGATACTATCCATTGTGGACACTGATAAATAGCAGTCAGTGCATTCACTGGGGTTCTTACATAAGGTAATAGGCCTCCTCTGTTATCCAGCACTCCTCCCCATGAACCAGCCCCCTACTTAATAGCTGACGATGCCTTGAATCCCTTTATAATAGAAAATTAGGCTTAAACTTCTGGATGTACAAGTAGAAAAAGAAAAGAAAGCTCTCTGCTCCATCTAACCAAGATGACCAAGCCACCTGCTGAAGATTTTGAGCAAAGATAAGATGGTTGTAGTTTGAACAAGCCTACCATGTTTTCATATCAGTGACTTGCAGAACCCAGAGTTCTGCTTTTCTTGGATTTATTTAATTGCCTGAGCATTATGGAATTAATGTGAGTTTTATCACTTCAAGAACTGTGGGAAAGTAATGGAGAAAGGCCATAAACTTAAGACACAAGGTCCTCCATAGTTATAAGTAATTACTTTCAAACCAAAGGATTCTTGTATCTATTCCTCTACTTCTTAAGCTGTTTAATGTAAGTAATATGATTTGCTAACAAGATTACTAAAATATAAAGAGATAACTTTTATAAATGTATTGATTTCTATTTTGTACTCAAGGAATTTTTAGGTGGTATAGACTGAGATGAGGAGAATGGATTTGAAAAAGTCTCCCACACTTGCTCTGTGGCCAAGCACTTCTGCTTTTTGCTTGCCCATATTGGGATTCAAAATAAGTTAGATATGAGAAAGTTCCATGTCTGATCAACTTTAAAAAACATGGAAGTAATATATACAAGTGTATTTTATTAGAGAATACTATACACAATTTAAGAAAACAAGTTTTTTATTTCACTGCAAAATAGAAATGATAGCAGTCCCACAATTATCATGAGGAAATTTAATGGATGAAATGAAATAATGTGTTCAAAATTGTTACAAAAAGATAAAAGCATCCTACAAATTGAAAGACTTGTTTACTGTGTTCTCCTGCCTCCCTTAGGGGTCACTAAGTGATGCACCTGGCAGGTTTAGGATTACTTATGGCAATGCTTCAAAGTGTTTAGAATCTTAGCTTTGTAATTTTTTTTTGTTTTACATACTAGAGAAGTTGAATAGAGATCTTTGCAATTCTAATTTTTGTGCTACTTAATCAGATCTGCAACTAAAGTTGTATGTGTCCCTCTATATATTGTACATATATGAATTAAACTAAAGATAACATTGAGCTCTGAGAAAAAGCCTTATAGGTACAGACTAATATTATTAATCTATCTGCAACTTTTATCTCATTTGAGTGATCCATGTCTCATGAGGTCGTGATCAAGGGGTTTGTTTCACGGGGGTTTGTTCTTATTGTACACAGTATGCTTACAGACTTGATGAAATCTAGAGATGTATCCAGCTATCACTGAACACGGATTAGTGAACTAGTATCTATGGGCAAAAGAGGCAAGAGTTTGTAGCTTCCCAGCCACACTCCATGCTACTTGGCAAACATTTAAAACAATATTAAGTGCTTCTGCAGCATCACTTCTTCATATAAAATGAACACAGTTTAAGACTCCTACAGCACTATGATTTTGTTTTCAGAAATAATAGGGCTACTTAGTTAACAATCATTATAATGATTAAATGATACAATGCATACAAAAAATTCTGAAATGTCTTCCACTAGACAAATACAAAGTCTTCACCTTACAATTATCTCTGACACAGTTATCAACAGCAATAATAATATTGCACCATAAAGATTTTCTACATTATCCATATTATAAGGCCATAAATGAAATAGTGTTAAAATATGAAATGCATTTGTAATTTAATAAATACTTAAATAATTCATTTTGAGGCTGCATATCAACATCCCAAATCACATGCCTATAATGTTAACTTCCACAACTTTTTTCTTTTCTTTTTTTGGCAACAGGGATTGAACAAAGGGGAATTCTATACTTACAAGCTACGTCTCCAACTCTATTTTATTTTATTTTTATTTTGAATCAGGGTCTTTCTAAGTTGCTGAGGCTGGCCTCCAACCTTTTATCTTCCTTGTTCAGCCTCCTAAGTGCTGGGGTTATAGGCATGAAACCACACGTGTCCTTTTTGTCTTCTTTTCTTTCCTTTTTTCTTTCTTTCTTTCCTTTTTCTTGTACTGAAAGTTGAACCCAGAAGTATTCTACCTCTGAGCTACACCCCTAAACCTACTTTATTTTTGAAACAAGTTCTTGCAAACAAGTTCTTGCTAAATTGCTAAGAGACTCTTTAAATTGCTGAGGTTGGTCTTGAACTTCCCAAGTAATTGGATTATAGGAATGTGCCACCATGCCTGGCTCTACTTCAATACTCTTAAACTGTATCAATTTATTTCCCTCAAGTATAGCATCTATGTAGTCATTTCAAGAGCCTGAAAAGGCAAAGAACAAATTCCTTGAAATCCAGAAATCTAAAATTCCACTAACTCTGCTTAAGGCATCCTAGCAACAGAATAAGCAACATATCTCTTGTGTAAGACAAGGAATGTTTTGGAGATGGTACAGTGATAGATTTTTCATAAGCAAAGTAACTTGACCATGAGTGAAGAAAAGCTGGACATTGCAGTATAGTTTGAAGTTAAGTATTGTGATGTCTCCTGCATGGTTCTTATTGCTAAGAACTACTTTGGCTATTCTGGGCTTTTTGTTGTTCCAAATGAATTTAAGGACTACCTTTTCTATGTCTGTGAGGAGTGATCTTGGTAATTTAATGTATATTGCACTGAATCTGTAGATCACTTTTGGGAGGATGGCCATTTTGATGATATTTGTTCTCCCTATTCAAGAGCATGGGAGATCTTTCCGTCTTCTAAGGTCTTTATTGATTTCTTTTTTCAACTTTTTATAGTTTTCCTTATAGAGATCTTTTACCTCTTTGGTCAGGTTTATTACTAAGTATTTTATTTTGGGGGGTGATATTGTGAGTGGAATTGTTTTCTATATTTCTTTTTCAGTGGATTTATGGTTGGCATACAGGAAAGCTTCTGGTTTTTGTTTTGTTTTGTTTTTTAAGATTGATTTTGTATACTGACACTTTGCTGAATTTTCTGATCAGTTCTATAAGTTTTTTGGTTGACTGTGTTGGGTCTTCTAAGTATAGCAGCATGTCATATGCAAAAAGGGATAGTTTTAGCTCTTCTTTTCCTATTTTTTACACCTTTAATTTTCTTCTCTTGCCTATTGCTCTGGCTACAGTCTCACAGCCACAATCATGAAAACAGCATGGTATTGGCACAAAAAAAGACACATAGACCAATTGAGCAGAATAGAAGATTCAGAAACAAATCCACACACTTACTAGCCCTCTATCACTGAGCTAGATCTTGAGTTCTCTGTATATTCTAGATATTATTTCTCTGGACTCAAAAATGGTAGTTATTGACTGTTCCCTATTACCCAGGTTCTATGTACACATCCATACAACAGTGACAAAAAGAGTAAGATATTTGTTTTTATGGTGCCTGTGTCTTAGAGTATAAACCAAACAAAGAAAAATTAATTCAAAGCCAAACTTAAATCTTAAATAGTATTTTGTTATGCAGTATATAGGACAATGTAGTATAGATATAACACAGGGTGGGGAGTGGGATAGAATAATTGTTTTAGGAAGGTTAGGGAAGGTACTTATAAGGACATTGTACCTGAGATGAGACCTAAAGAAACAAAAGGGTTGAACATTGAAAGACCTAATAAGAAGCATCCCAGTGCCACAGCTCCTTAATAGCTGGATTGTGAGCAAGGCTCAGTCTGCTAGAATCCTGCAAGGGAGACGATTCCAAAAGAAGGAATGCATGGCATATCCCACTTTGCTAATGTTATATTCTGGAAATTTGGGGTGTTTTGGGTTTTGCTTTCATATTAATTATAAAGGAAAATTTATTAGAAACAGAAGGTGGACAGATGGATTTGACTTCTCAATATTAGCTGAAAAAGCAGTGCCTTGAGACAACCCATAAGAAATTCATTAACCACATACAAACATTAGTCAGGAAATGGGCTTTGCAAGCTTAGTTACTAAACAGTCTTTTGTTCCCTCTCACCACATAGGTATAGAAACAAAATAAATAAGCCAAAGAGATTTAGGTCTACTATTATATCTATGGGCAAAGAAGGCTTTAAGACAGTTTTTGCCCACTTCCACCTTGTCTCCCTGGAATTTCACCAGCTACATTAACTCTCCCGCTGCCTGAGAAAAAGATAAGAACACTGCTTAAAGGAGCTAAACAAACAGTAAAGGTTTAAACTAATGAATAGAGACTATTCATTAACCTTTAACACTGCTTTGTACTAAAAGAATCTTTATATACATACTGTATTTTGTAACTTTTACTGTTTTCTTAACCCCATTAAATATCATGGGAAATAGCTTTTCTAGTTAAAGATGTACCTACTCAACCTTTAGAAAAATAAGACTGTAAAAATTCCTGTTCTACATGCCTCACTGCAAAAAAGATAGTATAAAAACAGCTACTATCAAGCAATAAACAGATATGCTTCTACACTGAATGCGATGTGAGCATATTCTCATGACCTCATCTCATTCCACACCTATGGAAGGACCCCCAACCCCGCTGTCTGGAGGGCTGGACCTCAACATCCCAGCAGAAGAAAAGGCTTTCCCAAAGCAGTATGTTATTTGATAGAATAAAAGAAAATTCCTGCTAGAGGTGGAGGTGGGTGAAGGAGGGAGAATAGTGTGTAAGAATCAGGGATGTAGTCCTGGAGATTATTTGAGAACTTTATTATTTTTGTAAAAAGTTTACTTTGAAACCTTTGAAGGATATTTTGCTTGCCAGAGACATGATCTGATACTTGTTTTTAATAAATCACTTCTTTGTCATGTGAAGAATAGATGCAGAAATTATTAGAGTCCCCCTCTAATAATCACCATTGTGATAGTTCAGGCAACAAAGAGTATTTATATGGGCTATGTGACAGTGTGAGGGTGGGAAGATAAGAGGAGTTAGGATATTTAGGGTTTTCTTGGTTTACATACTAAAGAGAGATGAGAGCCAGCTTGAACAACCAGACAGATGAAGGTGGCATATAATAAGGTTAGAATGATCAGGTGAGGGGCACTTGTGGCAGTGGGTAAAGAGAATAAGAGATTAACTTTGGTAAAGTTAAATCTGAAATCCCTGAGGCACATTCAAAGAGGAATCACATGTAGGAAGTTCCATAGATTATTGGGAAGCAGGAGAAATCAGTGATGAATACCTTAACCTATACTTACTCTTTATTAAAACAGCATATCAGTGAGGACATGATGCCTTTCTCAGAAAAAAAAATTGTCTCTATCACTTCTCTTAATAGATTAGAAGAACAGACATATTCAGTCTCTGGTGGGGCAGTCCTTCCCTTGTGCCTTTCTCTGTAAGTAATTATTGCATCAGAGAGGCAGCTTGAGCTTTCTTTCCAGTCTGTTGTGAAAGAGTTGTCCATAATTAGAGTAACAAAATGGAAATGGCCAATCAATATATAAAAATGCTCAGCATAATTAGTAATCAGGGAAATGCAAATCAAAACTACACTGAGATTCCATCTAGGTCCAGTTAGAATGGCAATTATCAAGAATACAAACAATACTAAATGCTGACAAAGGTGTAGGGAAATAGGAACCTTTATAGACTGTTGGTGGGATTACAAATTAGTGCAAACACATGAAGAGAGTGGAACTACTATATGACCCAGATATACAAAGTAATTGAAATGAGAATATTATAGTAATACACGCATACCCAAGTTTAAACTGTGGTATATTCACACAATGTAATTTTCTCAGCCATAAATAAAAGCAAAATTATGTCATTTGGGGAAAAATGGGTAGAACTAGAGTATATTGTGCTAAGGGTGATTAGCCAGTCTCAGAAAGTAAATAGTTGTGTGTTTTCTTTCATATGTGGAAGCTAGAAAGAAAATAGGAAACAAAATTACTTTAATTAATTGAGGAGAAAGACCAGTAAAATAGTGGAAGGGGATCAAAGAAGGGCAGTGGGAAGAGAGGAGATTCAATGAAGGAACAAATAATCCCATGTACATACATGAAATTATCAATACCAATCTTGATAATATGTTCAGAGAGGGGAAAGGAGCAGTTTGGGATCTGGAGAGAAACACATGATCACACAGTGGTTGGTGTGAACACACAACAGCCTGAAATTCATTATGATGTATAATTACAGTGCACCAATAAAAATACATTAAAAAATCAGGACAGGAGAAAGATGGCCTATGTTTTCACTCACATGTGGAAGCCGGAGAAAACTTGGAAATAAATAAGATGGCGGATAAATGAGGAAAGATACTAGTGAAATGGGGGAGAGGGATTCTGAGAGAGAGGAGAGGAGGAGAAAGGAGAGATCTGATGATGGAAACTACTCAAATAATGCTTTTCATCATACATGAAGTTCTCTTTATCAGTGTGAAAACTATCTATGGAGGGAGGGAAGACTAGAGGGAAACATACAAAGAATGTTGCATGTTGTATGTGTCACTCCAAACCTAACTCTGATGTATAATTACAATGCATCAATAAAAAATCAAAAGCAAAGGTGATTCCTAGGGTAGATGATACACATACACAGAACTGAGAGGTAGCCTTGATGATTAGAAGGCATTTGTCATGTCTGTCTGTCTGACTTCCTGTGGATGGCGATTCTCAGGCACGGAGATACAATGGGAAGTGTTAGCAGAGGTGTCTACAGTTACTCCACCTTTTCTCTCTTTTCTACTACTGGCTTTCCTCTCTACTTAAGAAATTTGTGGTGGAGAAGCCTAGAAGCCTGGATATGGAAGGTTTCATATTAATGATTGATGTGTGGCATATGATATGACTTAAATGGCCCTCAACAAAAATGCATGGGTTGGAAAAAATCCATGTGTGAACAAGGAGTTGTGCTATTCATATATTAGAATGACACTCTCTTTGTCTTCCTCCTGATAACATGTAACCTAACCATGATGAAAACATCAGAGAAATCTAATTCACGGATATTCTCCAAATACTTGACCAGTGTTCCTTAAGCCCATAAAAAGTCATCACTAGCAAAGATAATCTGAAAAACCTACACAAGTCTCCATGATCCTAAGGACTCTCCCTGTAAAACTAGATTGCAAAGACTGAATTCTGGAACACAGAAAGAATATGAAGTGAAAATGAAGGAAGCACAAATAAAATAAAAGTAATAATTGATGAAAATGTATATTATTGATTCATTGGTCATAACAAATAAATCATTGAAATGTTGGCAAAGGGAAAATTGCATGAGAAGTATTTAGGAATTTTCTGTTATTTTTGCATATTTTCTGTAAATCTGAAACATCTCTAAAGCAAAATAACTTTAAAAAACAGCAACCATCAATTATTGGCTCTGTAATACAAATGTTTTCTAAGTCACTGTTTAGTCAACAAAATAGAGATAATTTTATAAACTTTATGGGATTGCAAGGAAATGAAAAATATTTCTGAAAATGATTTTGAAATTACAGTGAGTGTAGGAGCCATTGGTACTTGAAAAAAGGAAGAAACTGTGAGCACTACTACTGTGACACTTGATATCAATGTCTATTGCTTTTGCATATTTTACTGAAAGTTTGTCCAGAACTTCTTCATGTAGTGCTTGTGTATATCTGAGTCTGTGCATATTTATATGTAATTAAAATGCTTACAAGTGGAAATTATAGGCCCCCAAATGCAAGGGAAATACAAAAAAATCTTTCAGTTTTGTTATGGGCAGATTTATTTGTAACAATTATGAGTGACATAATAACTAAGTGAAGATTTTATAAGAGTAACAAAGCCCTTAAGTTGTTTGACAAATCATGAAAATTTCCTGTCGCAAAATGTATAAAGCAATTTGTTCTTTGAAATACTGCAGCAATTGGATATGGTCAAATGTATGCTGAGTTTCACAGAAACCACACAAATGACTAGCAATCCATAAATCTACACATGACAGTACTTAAGCAGGTTTCATAAATGATTTGCAGTGGAAGGAGGATTTTACTATAATTGTTCTCCATGGCCATAAAAAGCATTAGAGTGTAGTGAAAAAAAAAATGGCAAGGCTATGCTTAAGAAAATGTTTTCTTAGCAACATTTTTAAAGATGTGTTGGAAGGGGAAAAACTTTTAATGGTCTGAAATAGATGTATTATATCTGGAGCAGGAAAGAATAGAGCCTTCTCAATCTGCTTAGATATATCCCCTAATTTTCTGAGAAAATTAGTCAAACTTCCTCTTAATTAAATCACAAGTCAGTGGCTCTAAAATTTTGGTATTAAAAAAATCTCTTGGGAGCCATCTTTGAAAATATTTACTAGCACTGATCTTCAGTTTCCAAATCAGTGGGACAGATTGAGCCCAGGAATCTGAATTTTCATTAAGTTCTTCCAAGAAGTCCTATGCTCATGATTGCTACTCTGATATACAGTCTTAAAAATATGTATATAGCCAGGCATGGTGGTGCACACTTGTAATCCCAGCATTTGAGAGGCTGAGACCAGAGGATCTGGGCTTGTGGCCAGCCTCAGCTACCTAGTGAGGCCCTCTGCAACTTAGTGAGACCCTGTTTCAAAATAAAGAATAAGGGAGCCAAGATGACATCTGAGTTAAACACATCTCCTTAGGCACTGAGAGCTTGAATCAAATCTGCCATCAAAGCAGCTTCTTAATGGAAGAAAAAAAGGAGCAAAAAAAAAAGTGAAATTTGAAATACAACCAAAGAGACTGGGGTCATTAGAGAGCCGACAAGGGAGGGCAAATGAGCCCAACAGTACTAACGCACCACTGCAGATCCAGTGACAAGACATGGAGCAAGTGACTCCAGAACTCCACACCCTACCCAGGTGGCAGATCCCACACCGTCAACAGTGACCAGAATGTGTGGGATGACCAGTCTAAGCCCCCTCGGGACCACCCAGGCTCACTTGTCTCACCAGAGCCAGAACAGTGTGCAACTGCATTGCGGAGCTTGAATTAAAACCGCCACAAATGCAGCTTCTTGACAGAAGGAAAGAGGAACAAAGTGGCAGAAGAGAGAACAAGGCTAACGCGAGAGGCGGAACAGAACACAGGGAGAACAAGGGACCCAGCATGCTGTGAACCGTGGCCGCCATTTTGTGAGTCACCTTTTTCCCAGCCAGGATTCTGCCAGCTACTCAGAGCTTCTTCGACTTCCTGTGCTCCCAGAGACAAGAGGTGGAGAAAGCAACTACTACATTTACCTGCAAGATCAACAGCGAACAAGAACACCTGGGACAATCATCTTAAACCAGCGCAGAGGCCACCCAGCTCACACCTCCCACTGGAGCCAGAGCAGCAGGGATCCATAAGTTGGATTGCACCCCTGGGGTGCAGGGGACCCCTATACAAAGGACAGACTCAGTCACCCACCCTTGGAGCAATTAGATAGGAACAGGGGTGTGGGAAGAACCCAGTGTACATAGGGCATCTGAAAATGCCTGGCATTTAGACTGCACTCCCACTACCAGCAAAAGCAGGGTGAGAGTCTCAGACAGGCCCTGTGGAGAGTGCAGAGAAACAAGCTTGCAGTGGGAGAGGCATAAGCGGAACCCCGTGCCTGCACTAACAGAGCAAATAGAAATGCCAGAGACACAATTGAAAATTTAAGCTCTGTAGTTACGAACTAGCAGGGTTTTTGTTTTGTTTCTTGTTGGGTTTTTTTTGTTTTGTTTTGTTTTTCGGTGGTTTTTTTTTTTTTTTTGGTGCTATGTTTTATCTGTTTTTACTCTGTTTTCATTTTGTATTGCCTTGATTTATTTACATTTGTTTGGATGATTGGTTGCTTTGTTATTTCTTGCTTAGTTTGTTGAATCTCCTCCTTTTTCCTTTTACAAGCTTCCCTCCCTCTCTCCCATCTATATTCCTCTCCTCAAAACTTTTTCTCCTCTCTTTTCGTTTTCCTTTTTTCCTGTCTCATATCAAGACCATCTCATACTACCACACTCAAAACTCTACATTAACTACCAGAATCCCCCGACATATCTACCATCTCTAATCTTTACAATATATCACCTCAACACACTTAACCTCCTATCCCACTGGACCATACCCTCTACTTTACTCTATACTTGAATTCTCACTTCTCACCCAACCTTCACCACTGAACACAACCTGTCCTGTATATACCAACAGCCACCTCTAAACACCTCTAACTCTCACTGCAGAGACTGGATGAGAAAACCTGCAAGAGCAGCAAAGATGTAAATTTAAGAACAGGGGAACCATGGGAAAGAAAAATAGTGAAGAAACAATGAGCCACCACAACCTGTCAATGACAGATCTCACCATACCAGAATGGCAGAGACTACCAGAAGAATAATTCAAATCTTTAATACTAGGAACAATACAAGATTTTTGGAAAAAATGTAGGGAGAGTTGGAAAGAAATAAAGGAACAAACAAACAAAGAATGTGGTGACTGAAAAGGAACCAAAGAGAAGCATTGAATGAAGTGGAAGATGAATTAACTGAAATGAACGCATCAAACAAACTATAAACAGTAGATTAAATGACATGGAAAATAGATTATCACTGTTAGAAGACCATTCCAAAAATGCATCCTTAGTACATAATTTACAAAAAAAAATTGACAATATGAATTGGACATTGAAGAGATCTGGGCAAATTTTAAAAGAGCTAATCTAAGAATAATAGGCATAGAAGAGGGATTAGAAATTGAAACTTAAGGAATTAACTATCTTTTCAGAGAAATAATATCACAGAATTTTCCAAACATAGAAAGAGGAGTTGACACACAGCTGCAGGAAACATACAGAACTCCCTCAAGACAAGACCAAAGAAGAGGTTTACCATGCCTCATAATAATCAAGTTGACTAATGTTGAGGCTAAGGAGAGAATTCTAAAGGCAGTAAAAGTAAAAGGCCAAGTGACATGTAGAAGCAAACCTATCAGAATTACTCCAGACCTCCCAAATCAAGTCATGAAAGCCAAGAGGGGCTGAAGTAACATATTCCATCTGAAAGAAAATAACATGCAGCCAAGATTCTCCTACCCAGCAAAACTCTCTCACAAAATTGACAGGGATATAAAAACCTTCCATTACAAACAGAAACTGAAAGAATTTATGTCTTCCAAACCAGCACTAGAGAAACTACTCAAAGAGATTAACTACAAAGAACTAATGAGTAAACATAGGAACCAGGGAAACCATACTTTCCAGGAAGCAAACAGCTAAGCAAAGAAGAATAAACACTACCAAAAATAGAAGTCAAAACTTAAAATGTTAGGATTTAAAAACCATCTCTCAGTAATCACGCTGAATATAAATGGACTCAACTCCCCAATAAAAAGGCACAAGGTGGCAAAATGGACCAAAGCACATAATCTATCTATATGCTGCCTGCAAGAAACACCTTATAAGCAAAGATTCCCACAAACTAAAGGTGAAGGGCTGGAGTAAGATAATCCATGCCAATGGAACCCGAAGACAAGCAGGAGTAGCAACCATGATATCAGATAAATTAGACTTCAAGCCTAAACTTATCAGAAGAGACAAAGCAGGTCATTTTTTACTAGTAAAAGGAACAATCCAGCAAGAGGAAATAACAATTATCAATATCTATGTCCCAAACATAGGTGCAGCCACTTTCATAAAACAAAGTCTGTATGATATAAAGACACACATAGATGTCAATACACTAATACTGGGAGACTTCAATATTCCACTCATATCTCTAGACCAATCTTCTAAACTAAAAAAGGTCAGTGGAGATGCCTCAGACCTAAAGAATACCATAAACCAAATGGACCTATTAGACACATATAGACTCTTTCACCAATTACAGCTGAATTCACATTTTTTCCAGCTGCACATGGAACCTTCTCCAAAATCGAACATATTCTGGGCCACAAAGTGAGCACTGGCAAAATCAAAAAATGTGACATAATTCCCTGCATATTTTCAGACCACAATAGAGTGAAACTAGAAATCAACTCTAAGAAGACCCAGAGTAACCATGTAAACACATGGAGAGTGAACACCACATTGCTGAATGAGGATTGGTCAGAGAAGAAGTAAGGAGAGAAATTAAAAATTTTCTAGAATCCAATGAAAACAAAGATACAACATATCAACACCTCTGGGACATTTTGAAGATAGTACTCAGAAGAAAATTTATAGCACTGAGTGACCACATAAGAATAACAGAAATTAACCAAATAAATAACCTAATGGCACAGCTCAAAGCAATTAAAAAAAAAGAATAGTCCAACCGCAAAGCTAGTAGAAGATAGGAAATCATGAAAATCAGGGCAGAAATTAATGAAGTGGAGAATAAAAAGATCATACAGAAAATCAACAAAACCAAAAGCTGGTTTCTTGAAAAAATAAACACAATAGATAAACTATTGGCCAACCTAACCAAAAGAAAGAATCAACCTAAATTACCAAAATAAGAGATGAAAAAGGTGATATTACCACTGACAATATGGAAATACAGAGGATCATCAGCAAGTATTTTGAAAAACTATACTCCAACAAAATGGAAAACTTAGAAGACAGTGTGACATTTCTAGACACATATAACCTTCCTAAATTGAGTCAAGAATATAGAGAAAACTTACACCGACCAATAGCAATCAAAGAGATAGAAACAGCAATAAAGAGCTTACCATCAAACATAAGCTCAGGGCCAGATAGTTTTCAAGTGAATTTTATAAAACATTATCAAAGAGCTAATCCCAATACTCCTTAAACTATCCCGTGACATTAAAGGAAACAGAAAACTCCCAAACACATTTTATGAAGCTAACATCACATTATTACCGAAGCCAAATAAAGTCAGCTCAAGAAAAGAAAACAATAAGCCTATATCATTGATGAACTTAGATGAAAAACTGCTAAAAAAGAAACTAGCAATGTGCATTCAAATCTACATCAAGAAAATTATACACCGTGACCAAGTCGGATTCATCCCAGAGATGCAAGGCTGGTTCAACATGAGAAAAACAATCCATGTAATTCACCACATAAACAGAATCAAAGACAAAAATCACATGATCATCTCAGCTGATGCTGAAAAAGCATTTGACAAGATGCAACACCCATTCATGCCAAAAGTACTGCAGAGAATCGGAATAGAAGGAACATACCTCAACATCATATAGGCAATTTACAATAGGCCCACAGCCAATATTATATTAAATGGAGAAAAACTGCAAGAGTTCCCACTAAAAACAGGAACAAGACAAGAATGTCCATTATCACCTCTTCTGTTCAGCATAGTACTTGAGAGTCTAGCCAGAACAGTAAGGCAAGGGAAGTAAATCAAAGAGGTAAAAATAGGGAAAGAAGTACTAAAACTATCCCTTTTTTCAGATGACATGATACTATACTTAGAAGACCCAACAAACTCACCCAAATAACTTATAGAACTGATCAACAAATTCAGCAAAGTGTCTGGATATAAAATCAATCTTAAAAAATCAGAAGCTTTTCTGTATGCCAACCATAAATCCACTGAATAAGAAATCCAGAAAACAATTCCACTCACAATACCACCCAGAAAATAGAATACTTACGGATAAACCTAACCAAGGAGGTAAAAGACTCCTATAAAGAAAATTATAAAAAGTTGGAAAAAGAAATTCATGAGGACCTTAGAAGATGGAAAAGATTTCCCATGCTCTTGGATAGGTAGAATAAATATCATCAAAATGGCCATCCTCCCAAAAATGATCTACAGATTCAATGCAATACCCATGAAATTACCAAGATCACTTCTCACAGACATAGAAAAATCAGTCCTTAAATTCATCTGGAACAACAAAAAGTCCAGGATAATCAAAGCAACAAGAATCATGCAGGAGATATCACAAAACCTGACTTCAAACTCTACTACCAAGCCGCTGTAATAAAAACAGCATGGTATTGGCACAAACATAGACACATAGACCAATGAAGCAGAATAGAAAACTCAGAAACAGACCCACATGCTTCCAGTCAATTTATTTTTGACAAAGGAGCCAAAAATATACACTGGAAAAAAGATAGCCTCTTTATCACATGTTGTTGGGAAAACTGGTTAATCATATGCAGGAAATGGATATAAACCCCAGTTTCTCACCCTGCACAAGAGTCAACTCAAGGTGGATCAGAGACCTGGAAGTTAGGCCGGAGACCTTGAAGCTACTTGAAGAGGGCATAGGATAACATTTTAACACAAAGGTACAGGTAAAAACTTTCTCAACAATACCCCCAAAACACAAGCAACTCAAAGGAAGGTCAATACATGGGATTGCATTAAGCTGAAGAACTTCTGTGCAGCAAAGGAAACTATCATGAAGCTCAACAGAGAGCCCACAGAGTAGGAGAAAATTTTTGCCAACTACTCATCTGATAGAGGTCTAATATCTAGGATATACAGAGAACTCAAGAGAATCTCACCTAAGAAAGCAATCAACGTAATAAAAAAAATGGACAAAGGATCTAAATAGACACTTCACAAAAGAAGAAATACAAATGGCCAATAAATGTATGAGGAAATGTTCTACATCAGTAGCAATCAGAGAGATGCAAATCAAAACTACCTTGAGATTTTACCTAACTCCAGTCAGAATGGCAATCATCAAGAACACAAATAACAATAAATGCTGGCGAGGGTGTGGAGAATTGGGAAACCTAATACATTGTTGGTTGGATTGCAAATTAGTGCAACTACTTTGGAAAATAGTATGGAGGATTCTCAGTCTAATGGGAATGAATCTACCACATGATCCAGCAATACCACTTCTGGGTATCTACCCAAAAGAATGGAAACCAAACTATCAGACCAACTCATATGTATCCATGTTTATAGCTGCACAATTCGCAATTGCCAAACTATGGAATCAGCTAAGATGTCCATTAACAGATGAATGGATTACAAAACTATGGGATATGTACACAATGGAATTTTACTCAGCCATAAAGAAGAACAAAATCATGTTATTTGCAGGGAAAAGGATGCAACTGGAAAACATTATTTGAGTGAGATTAAACAGTCACAAAGAGTAAAAAAGCATATGTTCTCCCTAATATGTGGATGCTAGGGAGAAGATGGGGCATAAGAGGGTCTCTAGATGAAAAAGGAGAGACCCTCGATAAACAAAGAAGTTGTCTTAACAAAAGGGGATGGACAGGGGTTCGGGGGGACACCGTAATGCATACGATGTACTTTCACAAATATATCAAGATCAATCACTAAACTGAACTTGAGAAGGAGGGAGGGCGAGGGAGTGGGCTGTGAATTGGGGAAGGTGTTAAATGAGAAATGTGTACATATATTCCTTTATCAGTTTGTACCTAACAAAGATGTATGTTTACAATGCACCAATTATTATATAAAATAATAAAAAATTAAAAATAGGGCTGGGTATATAACTCGGAGGTAGAATGCCCCTGAGTTCAATCCCCAGTACCACACACACACAAAAATAATGTGTATATATACACACATATGCACACACACACACACACACACACATACCTCATAGCAAAGCAAGGAAAGGCCAACAAAGCTAACATTGGCCAAATTATTCAGAATTTATGCAAATAGTGATTCTGAGTGCTCCCAGTTTGTTATCTATCTTGACAACCAATAATATATCAAGTTTGTTAAAAACAAATTGACAAAGTTGTGGATGTGGTTCGGTAGAGCATATTTCCTAGTGTCTGTGAGGCCCTGGGCCACAGAGTAAATAAATAAACAAGACACATAAAATCCCAGCAGGGATGAATGATGCATTCCAAGATTCCTCTCTACAAACAATGAGATAATACAGTCATTGGTGGTTAACTGTGCAAATTGCAGTGGACATGTTTTGGTTGTCACTCAAATTTACTCTTTCATCTTCATTTGTACTTCAATTCAGAATTTGATTATGTATCCTTCTTTCCATAGAAGCTATGTACTCTAGGGACTCTTGACTCTACCCTATGTTCCTAAGAAGCCACAAAAGTGAGACATGTTTCTGGCTACACATAATGGTGGACCCAAGACAAAATCAGAGCTAAGGAAAATACAACTATCATGCTTTTAATGTCATTTGTAAGCACTCTTTCTCCTTCTGGATGGGAATGGGGAAAAATTGTCACCTGGTTGACAGAGACTAATAATATTTGTACATATACTGAATATAGATCTTGTAGCAATGTTTTCTAAAACAAACAAAAAACAATTGTAAAAAAAAATCTTCAAAGATTGGAAAATAATAGAATATTCTGACAATGAAATTATTCCATGAAAGATAAAATAAATGGCATCACAGAAGCAAAATTAAGAAGGCATTTTACACTTTGTTGAAATTTTTGCACAAAGTTTTGTTTTAGTTTCTCAGGAATGAGAGAGGCTCCAGGTAATGTTTTGATGACATAGAGAAACCAGTTGGTATAAACTTGTTACTGGTGAATGTGTTTCTAAATAATTATTTAATGATATCATTTTGTCTTCTTCTTATCTCTGACTGTGGAAATATGCCACTAAACAATGATGTTGACAAGAACTTTCCAAATTGTGGGTTATAAACTCATTTTAAGCACTGCATCTCCTAGCAACTGACAATTACTAAACGTCAACTGGCATGGATTCATGGAAGAGATCAGGGAGAGGGATAAGTGAAGCTGGTCTATTCTAAGAGCCAAATGGCCACATTTCTTGGAAAAATCCATATGAAAATAAGTTATTTTTTTTCTAAAAATCATGGCTCATGTAACAAGACAAAAGTGGATACATTTTTGGGGAGAAAGGGTCAAATAAATCCACAAACACTAATAACTTAGTGTTACTAATGCATATTTTATCAAGAATTGGGTTAAAGAACAATATATTAAAAAGTTGATTAAAAAGGGGGAGATGTAACTCAGTGACAGAGCACCCCACGATTAGATCTCCAATACCTAAAAAAAAAAAAAGAAAAAAAATACAACTTGCTCTCTCACATGCTGATATAGATGGGGACAGCAATTACTTTGTGGGATGAGTTTAAAGGGAGAAAAAATTAACATTTTTACCTGGGAAACATAGACTTTTAATTTTTTAAATTAATGTCCATTATTTTTGCTTAAGAAACAAAATCAAACTAATGCTAATTAGAAATAAAATGAGCATCACAATATAAAAGCTTCCGGCACCAGGATGAATGAGGCTTCCCCATAGGTGACAGACAACCAAGCCTGCCTGGCTAACAAGAAAGAATGAAGACGCCGGGCGTGGTGGCGCACGCTTGTAATCCCAGCATTTGGGAGGCTGAAACCGGAGGATCCGGGTTCGCGGCCAGCCTCAGCTACCTAGTGAGGCACTCCACAACTTAGTGAGACCCGGTTTCAAAATAAAGAATAAAAAAATAGGGCTGGGGGTGGAGCTCGGAGGTAGAACGCCCCTGAGTTCAATCTCTAGTACCGCAAAAAAAAAAAAAAAAAAGAAAGAAAGAAAGAAAGAATGAAGACAACTGTTCCATCCACCTTTGTCTAGATGATACCAGGAAAGCCTGTTATTTTCCAGGAGTACACTAGTACACTGCATTCTCCTGATCATCATCCCAGTGATTGTGTGTGTGTGTGTGTGTGTATACCTGATATATTTAAAGTTTTAAATCTAATCCTCACTGTTAAATGATGTGCCATGTGTTCCCAAACACCAGAGGCAAAGACTAGGAAACACAAGGTACCCTTGGCAATTGAGTATAGACAATGAATGAAATCAGAAGGACAGAGATATGTCACAATTCGGAAGCTGCTAACAAACAAAAAAAAATCAAAAATGTTTCAATTTTATAAAGTTAGCTTTCTAAAAAAGACTCAGGTTCCACTGCCTGTTGTAGTCAAATATGGAAAATATGTATTATAAACTTTTATATAAAATAATTGCAAGTCTACTATATTTCTCACTAAGCCGTATAGAAATTTCTAGGAATTTTAATGAAAAATGTTCTCTACTGCTAGATTTAAGTATATTAGCCTCAAAAGGCATACATTCTCAAATAAAAACAAAACAAAAAATGCTGTAGTGCTTTATTTTGAATCAAAGTGGTGTATAGAAAACTAGAGATACTGAATAATTCAATTTATGTCTTTAGAGACTTTCAAAGTCCTAGTAAATATTTTACTGACTATTTTATGTTTTTTTAGTAAATGAAGTACATAAAGCACCAGAGAAACCAGAAAAAAATGTTATTCTATTTCAATTTTATAACCGCTATCACATTAGTGGTATATGAGTTTATCTATAATATGTAATGATACAGTACATCGATTCTAATAGACTGTATTACAATGTTCAGAATTCTCAAAGTACAGAGTAATAAAAAAGCCTTACACTACATCTATAATTTGAAATTTTAAAAACTAACCAGGAATATATATATAATGGAAATAAACCTTTTAAAATATTCATATCTGGTGCTTTGACAAGGAAGAAAACTTTTATATTGTCAGGGTTTTTAGAATGTATAATTAAGTTTTAATATTAAATTGAAGCACTTTGTCGGTACAATAACCGAATCACCATGACTACATAATAATTCAGGTAAAATACTAGCCTAGAGCATGAATATAATTTATTTGCATAAACCCAACATCTAGGTACAGAATTCAAACCACAGTGGATAATCATTTGTGAAATAGTTGTCTGTGTTACCATATTTCTTGAACAAGTCAAGGGGCAGTTATCAATATTAATGTGTAAACAACAAGGCTCCTGAATGCTAATATTATAATTTTCTGTAAACATCTTCCATATGTTGCTGTTTCTAAAGAAAAAAATGCAGTAATGAAAATATTAGGGAAGCAGAAGAGGAAAAGAAAATAAAGTGTTCTGTTATACAGGTTTAAAAGTTCAGACAAAGAGAAGAGACACCAAGTTCCTGATGTTCACAAAGTCATTAGGTATGCTTTCTTGTTTATTTCAAGAATAACAAAGTTTAAGGGTAGTAATTTTTGATACTTTGGTGCATAATGAATATTTTCTGTTATCCTTTCTGTTGATTTTTTAAAATTTATTTTTTAATGTGCTTTTATTGGTGCTAGATCTGACCATCATTTTTTTTTTTGAGCTTTGGATGGACATGATTTAACCCATAACTCCTTCCAAATAAAACAAGTCAATACTATGTAACTCATCCTGAGAAGAAAACAGTGCCCTATGCAGGTGAATAGCTTTTCTAATCGACTCCTCCGCCTGTTTTCCAACATTGGCAAGAGTAAGCTTTCATATAATACCTCTCCAGAATGGTTTCATTTATGCTAATATCAGGTAAGAATACAAGTCTTATTAAATTCAGATACCAAGTATAAACCTTGCATTCTTATTTAACCTCTTGGCCTCTTTATATCTCAGTGTTATCCTCTTAAAATGTGGGGAAAGACACCTGCCCCAGAAATATTTTTGTGTGTGTGAAAATTAGATGAACCAGTGCTAATAAAATACATTGCCAAGAGTCATCTACATAGAAAGCAGAGAACTGATATCTCTATCAAGTGGAAATGTTAAATTATGTGATCTGTGATTGAGATTGGTCTCATTTAATCTAGTATGTATGCAAGAATGTTGTACAAAGAGCTGGGCAGCTGTGGTCAAGCCGATGGTCAAGCAAATGACCAATTGATTTGTGAGTTATGGTAACTGGTTACTAGTATGAGACTTGAGAAATATTTACAGACACACAAAGGTGTTAGGGAAGGACTGGTTTTTGCAGCATTGTAACCAGTTGCTTAGGCATATTCTACCATGGGTGCTGTAAAGTAATCTTGTGGTGATACCATGAAAGCTACTTTTTAAACAATCTTCCCTGCATTGGTTCAATGTGGATTGACAAAATGACACTGATGGCTACCTAAGACACTGAAAGTGACTTAAGTAAATGTTTCTGAGAAGCCGGGCATGGTGGTGCATGCTTGTAATCCCAGCATTTGGGAGGCTGAAACCAGAGGATCCAGGTTCACGGACAGCCTCAGCTACTTAGTGAGGCACTCCGCAACTTAGTGAGACCCTGTTTCAAAATAAAGAATAAAAATAGGGCTGGGGTATAGCTCGAAGGTAGAATTCCCCTGAGTTCAATCCCCAATACTGCAAAAAAAAAAAAAAAGGTTCTGAGAGTCTATACTTCTGTACCCCCAGAACTAGACAATGGAAAGGAACACTGTCCTTTTCTGGTCTTCATTTATTTTTCAAAATTTGTTTATTTATTTATATATGGTGGTATGAATTGAAGCCAGGGTCATTCTAATCCCAACAATAGCCCCATTCCTTTTTATTTTTTAATTTGAAATAGAGTCTTGCTAAGTTGCTTGAGGCTGTTCTATCTCAGCCTCCCAATTACTAGAATTACAGGCATGTGCCACCATGCCCAACTCTTCATTCCCTTCAAGAAAAAGCAGATATTGGGTCTGTTAGACATTGGCTTTCCTCCTCCTGTAATAGGAAGATGTGATAGTTGATTTTCAATGTTTTTTTTTTTTTTTTTTTTTTTTTTTTTTTTTTTTTTTTTTTTTT
>PVLC010021458.1:0-27955 GCA_004027655.1 Graphiurus murinus
GTACTGGGGATTGAACTCAGAGGCATTCTACCTCCGAGATATACCCCCAGCCCTATATTTTTTATTCTTTATTTTGAAACCGAGTCTCGCTAAGTTGCGGAGTGCCTCACTAGGTAGCTGAGGCTAGCCTCGAACCCGGATCCTCTGGTCTCAGCCTCCCGAATGCTGGGATTACAAGCGTGCGCCACCACGCCCGGCGCATGACCCTCTTTTAATTTTATGCATTAAGTAGTTATCTCATTTAATTATAGTAGTAATCATTTAATTATTAATTGTTAAGTGATAAATAATGATTTTAATTATATAGTAACATCCAGCCACCACCCAACAGACCCGAGCAATAGAACACTAATGGTTAAATCCAATTATACAATCCTTATTCTGATCCTCCTTCTTCAGTGCTAATGACCATTATCCCAAATTTTTCTGATATCATTTTACTCTTTAATAAATTATTTGTATGCCATATATATGTAGCACTAAATAATATATTGTTTAGTTTTCTCTGTGAATAATGTAAAAGTATATCCTATTATGTGCTGTCTTTTGAGACTTAGATCTTAATTTAACATTCTAGAAATAAAATCTACTTATATTATTATTTGTAGCTCTATTCCATTCTATCATAATATTCCACTATGTAAATATACCATGATGTATCCATTTTTCTTTTGTAACTTGCTAGCATGTTAGTGTATATCTTCTGGGTTCTATTCCAATTATATTTGTAAAGTTTCCCTTATACAAGATATGAATATTATATATACTTTCATGTGACCTGTTCCTCACACTAATGATACTTTATGAACATATTTCCATTTCACTAAGTATTCTTCTATGGCACAAATTTAAATGGCCTGAAACTATCCCATCATTTAGTCACAACATAAATTTTGGGTACCAGGAACTGAACCCAGGGGTGTTCTCCCTCTGAGATATACCCTCCGACCCTTTATAATTTTTTTTTTAATTTTAAAACAGGGTCTTGCTAAGTTACTGCACACTGCAATCCTACTGTCTCAGCCTCCCAAGTATTGGGGTTACAGGTGTGTGCCACCTCACCTGGCTAAAATATAATTTACTAACTGCCCCCAAATGATGAATATCTGAATTGCTTGAGTTTTTTGCTGTGACAAACATTACTGATGTCCTTTAGCTCATTAACTCTCCTTTTAAATTATTTATCCTAAATAAGTAATATCTGAACAAGTTTGCACACAAGTTATATACTGGACCACCATATAGGATGACACAGTTTGTGTTTGCCACCACATATACAGCATATGTGCTCATCACTGCAAGTTTTTAAAATACTAAATATTGGAAGGAAGTTAATGCCCACTAATAAAATTTTGAGTAAATGAAGTATATGTTAAAATTATAACATATGCACAACCACTGACATGGAAAGTTACTAGTTTATTGTTAAGTGAAAAAATAGGTTAAATGGCAGAATTGTTCAATTTTGTAAAATAAATAAATAAATATACGTGTGATAGAGTCTGGAAGAAAATACACCACAATCTTTACAATGATTATTTCTGGGTATTAAGATTTTTGAGAATTCGTTTTATTCACTTTTCTTACTTTAAAAGTGTTTTCAACAGTAAAACTTGATCATATGTACAGTAAAAATAATTAATTATATGCACAATAACTTAAATATTTTTCTGAACAGAAAATACTTCCACATTCTAAAAACTTCAAGTAAAATATCCAATGAGAATATGAAGAATACAGAACTATACATAATCCAGTGTTAATTAGTTCACAATCTCCAATGTGTTTGCTTCTAGTCTTTTGTGTCTAATTATATATTTTAAATAGTTGCAGCCATATTTTATATTATCTTATATGTTGTTTTTCACTTAATATTGTATAATAAACATGCCATAAATATTTTAATGGAAGAATATTACATTATATATAAATAGCCCATTTTTCTTAATCATTCCCTTAAAGATAGACTCTTAGGTTTTTCTATTTTTTGCTATACTGATTAAGTATGAAGAACATATTTGTGCATGGATTATCCATGTTAAATAATGTCCTTGGATAGATTCTTTGAAGGGAAAATACTAAATTAGTGAGCACAAATATGTTTATATTACTTGATTAAAACAGAACAGAGTTGTAGAGAAAAAAGAGGTCCAAACAAAACTTGGATCTCATACCCATTGCCGTTACTCTGATTTGATAAAACAGATATAAAACATCTCTCTTATCCAAGTCATAGCTTATTGTGATAGCCTCATGAGCAACTAGATCAGTCAGAGTCACCATGATTATTATTTCCTCTGGAATACTTTTCTTAACTTTCCAAACTGTCACAGAATCCTATATTACTTTTCCTTCATGGCCTTACTAGGATTGACAAATAATTGTTCAATAATTTGTACATTGTCTGCACTCCCCCAGCTGATTTTAAGTTCCATCAAAACATGCCTGGCACATAGTTGGCACTCAATAAATATTTGTTGAATGAATGGATGGATGAAGAAATGAAGTAATAGCTCTTTGGACAGTGTAATTCAGATGGTATTGCTATTTTAATTTTTATTATTGTTGTTCTTTTTATTACCATGTAGATGCTTCTAGATTTTTAAAGATCACATGCCTAACTATAATTTCATTATGTGGCTCTCATGTTGTTCATACCAGCCAAAAGCATGGATAGCAACCTTGCTGGAAGTGTCTGGTGACAGCTGAAATTTGGGGAACCAAATAGTTCTCTAGGCCAGCATTCTGGAATTTAAGGAGTTGTAGTTACCATTAGTTGGATACAAGGCAGTGGTCAGGAACCCAGGAGGTCAGTGATATTTGAAGAAGCAGGTAGATCCTGGAGATCAGAAACATACTAATGGTAAGTGGTCTGGATACAAAGTTTCAAAATGTGGAATAGTCATTGATAAGAGATTAAAGTAAATGGGAAGGTAATATTCTAAGCACCAGTTCTCAAAGCATGAAGCTATGAATATGATTCTAAGGTAAATTGTACTTGAACTCAGTGCTTCCTTATATTCTTCCTACCAAAATTCAACATGATATCAGGAAATGTTTGTATCTAGCTCCATATACATGAGCAAGGGAATGGTAGTACCTGATTGAGTAATGAAAGCTATAGGTACAAGACAAATGAGATTTTATAATACTGATACATAATATGGGAACAATCAAACTTTAGTCCCATAATTCTCCTGTTGATTTTCAACAGCAGAGATTATAGCATAATGGTTAGGATCATGGACTCTGGAAACAGGCTAACTGGGCTTAGATCCCAGCTCTGTTATTTATAAATTGTGTCCTTTGAACAAGTTACTTCACCTCTGTGCACCAGTTTCTTCATCTATAAAACAAGAAGAATGATAATACCTACCTCAGTGGGTTGTTGTGATGATTAAATGAGGTAATGTATGTAAGGACTTTAGAACAGTGCCTGGACACAGCAAATGCTATTTATTGTTATTATTATTATTATTATCATTATTATTATTATTATTATTATTATTATTATTATTATTTTATTATTATTTTGCATAAGACCAAATAAATAAAAAAACTGATGTTATTTTAAAATGGACAAATACACTAATGTTAACTTTATCTAAAATAATTTCTAAACATGATTTTTTTTCTTTTTGAAATAAAAATTTCACTTGCAACTAAGCATAGTTTACTATAAAAACTATAAGCATTAGCAAAGTAGAAATTTATTGTGGCAACCCTCTCTGTTTATTCTGTAAAGATTTTTTTCTTAACACTACCTTAAAATGTTTATACACTTCCTAATAACAAAAAACACAGTTAAATTTCAGTACAGTTTAAAATCTGGCATATAAGAAGGAATCCCCTATTAAATTGTTTGAAGCTAATTCTACTGAAAGTAGGAATACCTGAGTTGGGAGATCTGTCTATGGAAAGATCTGAACATAGGAAGGTTTGGATGGGGGAAGACTAGATTTGGAAAAGCCTCAACCTGGGGAATGATTGGATGATTTGGACTATAGAACATGTTAGAATACCTGAATATGGCAGTCACCAGAAGACCTGGATGTCAGAAGACGGGCACTGGAGACAGTGGAAGACGTGGATATTAGTCCGCTGATGGAAGACTGGGTAGCTGTAGGAAGACCTGAAGATGTTGGAAGCCACGAAGACACTGGAAGATGCAGAGATGCTGGAAGACAAGCAGATACTGGAAGACCGGCAGATGCTGGAAGCCCTGGAGATGCTGGAAGACCTGGAGGTGTAGGAAGACATAGATTTGTTGGAAGACGTGGCTCAGTTGGAAAACGTAGGTAGGCTGGAAGACATGAATTTGCTGGAAGACGTGGATTTCTGGAAGACATGATTTTGTTGGAAGACATGGTTTTGTTGGAAGATGTGGATTTTCAGGAAGACATAGCTTGGTTGGAAGACATAGGCGGGAAGACATAGATAGGCAGGAAGACACAGATTTATTGGAAGACGTGGATTAGCTGGAAGACATGGATTTTTCTGGAAGCTATGGATTTGATGGAAGACGATTATTTTCTGGAAGACGTGGATAGGCTGGAAGACCAGGAGTCATTGGAAGACATAGATTTTGTGGAAGACATGGCTTTTTTGGAAGACATGGATTTTCAGGAAGACCTGAATTGTCCAGAAGACCTGGATTTTGGGGAAGACATTGATTTTCTGGAAGAAATGGATTTTTTCTGGAAGATGTGGATCTTTAGGAAGGCATACGTTGGCTGGAAGATCTGAATGTTATTGGAAGACACGATTTTTCTGGAAGACATAGCTTTATTGGAAGACCTGGATTGATTGGAAGAACAGATTTTGTCTGGAAGACATGTTGACTGGAAGACTTGAGTTAGTAGAAGACAAAGATTGGTTGGAAGATCTTGATTTTTCTGGAAGATCTAGATTTGGTGGAAGACATCAATTTTTCTGGAAGACGTAGACTGACTGGAAGATCTAGATTTCTTTCTGGAAGACATTGATCAACTGGAAGACCCAGATTTTCCTGGAAGACCTGGATTGATTAGAAGACTTGGATTTGGAGGAAGACACAGATTTTTCTGGAAGACGTAGATTGGCTGGAAGACCTTGGAATTCTTAGAAGACACGGATTTTTCGGAAGACATGGATTTTCCTGGAAGATGTGGATTTTGTGGAAGACATCATTGCTGGAAGACTGGATTTACTGGAAGACTTTGAGGTTGTTGGAAGACGTGTATATTCTGGAAGACATGGATTTCCTGGAAGACATGGATTTTCTGGAAGACCTTGAGGTTGTTGGAAGACTTGGAGTTGCTGGAAGACCTGAAGATGTTGGAAGACCTTTACTCTGGCGCCATTGGAAACCCTAGACATTGGAAACATTGGAAGCACAGGATAGTTGGCAACATTGGAAGCCTTGGAATTTGGAGACATGATTACTCTGGACACTGGAGACTCTGGAGGCCCTGAACATTGGTATACTGGATATTAGAAGCCATAGACACTAGAAGCCCTGGATATTAGAAATATTGTAACCCCTTTACCTGGGAACCAACAAACACTGGCAGATATGTATAATAGAGGACATAGGCATTTAGAAATCATAAAATCAGAAGCCCTGGATATGGGAAGACATGGGAAAACGTGGCTATTGGTATATTCCTATCAAAAGACATAGAATTTACAAGAATTAATCTTTAATTATGCTGGAAGCCAAGGATACTGGCAACCCTAAATGTTAATACATTTAAATTTTAAGAGACCCAGTCATTCAAACATTGAGGATATTCAAAATATTATTAGAAGAGCAAGTTCTCAGAGAGATTGAGAGATTGGGCACTGGAGAAACTGGAAATAAAAAAGTGTAAAACCAGGATTTAGGAGACATTAACAGACATGGGAACTAAACCAATATAAATACTAGAAGATATTAGAAAAGTTAGACTTGGACACTATGAAATACATGGACTCTAGAAGACCTGTATATAGAAAATAGTGAAGGATTGGATTCATAGCAGTCTTGAAAGTTAGAACTCTTGCCCTGAAATGTAAGACCTGGACCTTAAAGTTTGATGTAAATATGGGAAAATCTAAATTCTTAATTACCCCCCATAGGGGGAGATTAGGAAACAGAACCAGAGTCATAACGAATACCTAGCATTCTTAATTCCACTACTTAAAAATTATTGAATTCCATCACAAATATATGAAATACAAATAATTTCATAAGCCAGTTATGAGGAAGCATACTTGCCTAGTAAGATCACATAGACTAATACAACTCTTCTCAAGATCTGAGCTAAAAACATTGTTGTCTAGCAAAGTAGATTCTGTATAACTTTATCTTTACTCCATATCAGAGTGACTTAATTATATGTAAAGTAGAAACAAGTGAATGGATTATTTTCTAGAGAATAGGTATATATACATATAAAAAGTTCATTACGTCTAATTATCCTATAAATACATATCATGTAATGATAACCACATTATAAATACAGCATGAATAATTACTGAAGGCCAAAGAGTAACTTAGGAACAAAGGAATTATTGTCTCAGGTATCTGTCATCAGCAAAAAAGATATTAATTTTTATTCCTTTTCTTCTCTTGAAACCATTTTGCATACATTATTTTGAGGGAAATTAAATATTAAAATTTTGCCAAGACAGGAATAAACTATCACATTCTAGTTATATAATGTTGATTTATTTTATAATAATAATAATAGCAATGATTTATTGAGCGCTTACTTTGTGCCAGGCACTGTACTAAGCATCTCATATAATCTCACAGCAATCCCATAAGGCAGGTATTTTTTTACCCCATTTTACAGATTAGAAACTAAAGTCCACTGTGGTAAAGAAACATGCCCATGGTTACATAGCTGGTAATTGGCAAGGGCAGGATTTGAAAGCAGGTCTGTCTGATTACAAAGCCTAGGCTCCATGCTGACTCTTCATACCCAGTAACCCAAAAGTTATATTGCCAGGATTTAGCACCACTCACCCAAAGAAAGGGAGGCCTCATCACAGAACAGATAAGAAGTCAGTGTCAATGCCCTCACTCTAGGTCCCATGTCCTTCTCATTTTGACATTCATTGTACCTACCACTGTCAAGTAGTCAAGAGCCAGCATTAGGTGTTTACAAAGGTGAGCTAATTACAGTCCATGAAAGATGAACCACAGTGTCTCAAATACACTAGATTCATATTTAACTTCTCGATATTTGCTATTCATGTTATGAAATGTATTATTTATTCTTTTTGTGTGTGTGTGTGGTATTGGGGATTGAACTCAGGGGCATTCTACCTCTGAGCTATACCCTCAGCCCTATTTTTTATTCTTTATTTTGAAACCGAGTCTCACTAAGTTGCGGAGTGCCTCACTAGGTAGCTGAGGCTGGCCGCGAACCCGGATCCTCCGGTCTCAGCCTCCTGAATGCTGGAATTACAAGCGTATGCCACCACGCCCGGCTTATTTATTCTTGTATCCATTTTCTGTTTGATTTTATGGTTCACCAGAATATGTATACACTCCATTCACAGCACATATTTATTTCTGAATTCTTAAACAACCTTTAACACACTGACATCAACAACCATTAAAAGATAATACTATTTAAAGTTCAGGGATCAATGTGTTTCATATCACAAACATTGTTCACACAAACTTTCAGACTGTACAAACTATCAAAACTCTTTATTAGCATACAGGTGGGCCACTACATGATCCAAATATGCATTTTGAAGTTAAAAAGATCTTAAACAAAAGGATCTTTTTAAATGTAATGTCAGTTTTTAAATATATGCTCCACATTTCAGCAGCCCGGGTTCTCCTTTATCTCCGCCTTCCTTTTTTCTTTTCTGTTTTGCTAAAGTGGTTAATATGTCTATAAAGAAGGAAATTTAAATGTGCTTCTTAATATTAACTCAAGAACTTAACCAAACTGTTGATAACATAAAAGTCCTCTCCACTCAAATTATGCCTAAGACTTACTAAAAGAAATTTAAGCTTTTCAATTTGAGGAGCTATTCTTCATTTAAAGAAGAATAACAATAACTATTAACATGGCAGTATTGTCATTAAATTCTATTCCTACCATTTTGCCTATGCCAGACTTTCACATCCTTCTACAAGTTCTCCTGACTTGTTAAATTTAACCACATTAAAATATTCTATTCTTTACCCTAATCAGTGATGCTTTTTAGATTATTTTAAATGGATGTTGCCTTAAATGAGAACTAGATTCATCCTCATATTTTATTTCAAACAACCTTGGCTCTAGGCAAATGTCTCCATCCATCAGGCTAACATATAGGCACTCTACAACTAAAATTATCTGATATTTAATTTCTCATTTTATTTTTTATATTAAGAATTCCTATTGAGTTATGGTGGTGTATGCCTGTAATCCAAGTATTTAGGAGGCTGAAACAAGAAGATCAAATGTTCAAAGACAGCCTCACCAACTTAATGAGACTCTCAGCAACCTAGTGAGACCCTGTTTCAAAAAACAAATAACAAAATAACAACAAACTTAAAAAGGAGTGAGGGTGTAGCTTGAGGATAGAATGCCCTGGGTTCAATCCCCAGTACTACACAAAAAATCTCCTACTGGATACTATTCAATTTAAAATTTGATTTCTCTAATTCTAGTCAAATTAAGAGAACCAACAGCCAAGGTAATAATTTCAGTGAATGGTAAATTATTGGGAAAGCTCATTCTCTAAAAGCATATATAACTTCTGATTATTTAAAAAATAACCTGATATAAAAAGTCATCGACTTAAAAATATCTATGCCTAGGCATCAAGAATGAGCAAATTACCCATAAAACCTTTAAATATTAACCACACAGATTTCTCCACTTGGGTTTATGGAATAAATAGATATAAAAATGCTAAAGTATTTTACACACTAACATCTATGTGTTACTTTGTCCAAACTTTATTACACAGGAGGGGGATATTAAGTATCATGGAAAAAGAAACTCATAGCAGATAGTTTCTATTTCTCTTTTCCAAAAGATAATGCTATGTATGCCTTCTTCTATGATGTCTATCCCTAACTTTCTGTTCTGGGAGTGACTAAGGTGTGGCAAAAATTGAATCAAAAGCACAATTTTTAAAATAACAGGACAGCACAATATTACAACTTACATTGGTCTTTAAGAAAGGGCTTAGGCACTTCCAAGATCAAACAATGAAATTGATATATTCTTTCTCTGACACTTCACGGTAAGTGTCAGAGATACAAGGAACTTGCAGACCAAGGAATCCTATTCACTCATTTGACAGACAAGGAAAGAGGGGAGTGACTTGAATGACTATTTTTTGAACTAGTGGTAGAATGAACACTTCAAATCAAGATTTCCTAGGTCCTGAGTCCACTACCATTTTTCTTTTATTCTCTCTCTTAATTTTGTTCAGACTTAGAGCAGCAGTTTGCAACCACAGCTGTATAAATAATCACTTAAGTAACTTTTGAAATACATACATGATGTCCTTGTTGGTGATTCAACAAGTCTGGTGGACAGGTTCCAGAAATCTTTATTTTTCAAAGCTCCCCTTCATTATTCTGATATACAAATCAGCACTGAGATCAACTGTGACTTAGAGCAAGAGCATAAGCTCTACTGGTACTGGGTTCTCACTACATCTGTATTACCTTGCAATGGGTTTCAACCTGTATCTGCTTCTTTTGAGCTTAAGGATATCAGTCATCTTAATCATGCAGGCAAACCCTTTTTCCCTCTTTCCTGCTCACTTCAAATTCAGATATAGGCAGCCTATCATTCAGATTTCACTCCAATTATCAATTTAATTGGGTTTCTTTTATGTTACCTATGAGACCATTATTTACATTTTGGTGTCAGTTTTTGACACTTGCTCAAAGGCAGCATTGACTTCATTACTACACACAAATTCCATCATTCCTCATTGTCTTTGCTTTGTCAAGCTACATAAGGTCTCTTTGGGGAAACTTCATGCCAAAGCATTATCTTTTTCTACTTTTTCTATTCAGGATTTTTGTGCATCTTTAGTAGATTTAATTATGGTGCCGACCTTGCAAGGATGTCCCAAGTAGCAGTTAAAGTAGAAGAAAAAACAATGATTTTCAGACTTCCTGTCTCTCCGTTCTCCAGAGCAACTGTCCAATTGAGTTAGACATCAGATGAGAATGTATCCAAGTAGCCAAAAGAACAGGCATGCTCACCATATGTTTTTTTCAAAGATTCTTAAAATAATATAACAGCTTTATATCTCTAACTTTCTGACTTTCATTCCTCTATCAAATCTGCCTAGAAAATTCCAAATATCCTGAATTGAGACAATAATTGTTTTGTGGTACTAGGGATTGAACACAGGAGTGTTCTAACTCTGAGCTACACCCTAGCCCTGTTTTATTTTTTTTATTTTGAAATAGGGTCCCACTAAGTTGCTGAGGGTCTTGTTAACTTGATGAGGCTGTCTCAAACTTGCAATTCTCCTTTTTCAGCCTCCCAAGTACTGGTATTATAAGTGTGAGCCACCACACCTGGCTTAAACAATAACTTCTGTGAAACAATTGAGTCAAATAAAGTAAATATATGGCTTTATGGAGAGAAGTAAAAAAAAGTCAACCTAGAAATGTGTTCTCCACTGCCAGCAGGGAACAAGAAGTATCAGTATCCATTTTCTGGAAGATATTTAGCCATTCAAATCACTGGGAGGGACAGATTTGGAACAGAAAGGAACTATGGAAGTGAATTTCTAAGTCAAATAATTCTTCATGAATGTACTGACTTTCAGGTCCAGACAATAGCCGACTTACACCATTGCTGTAAAACAGATGAACTTAAAACAAACTAGTCTTTTCTTGTAAGACAGCAAGTTAGAAAAAATCAGAATAGAAACAAAATTCAGGATCAAGAATACAAAATCGGAGCCGGGCGTGGTGGCGCTCGCTTGTAATCCCAGCATTTGGGAGGTTGACACCAGAGGATCCAGGTTCGCGGCCAGCCTCAGCTACCTAGCGAGGCACTCCGCAACTTAGTGAGACGTGGTTTCAAAATAAAGAATAAAAAATAGGGCTGGGGGTATAGCTCAGAGGTAGAATTCCCCTGAGTTCAATCCCCAGTACCACAAAAAAAAAACAAAAAAACAAAATCAAATCGTCAAATCAAGTACAGTAGACCCTTCTTAAGTTCTGGAGTTAAGTTCCTGAAAGCCTCATACTATTCATGTTGGAGGAATTTTTTAGGGGAAAAATCAAGGCAGATAAGTGAATATTGTGAAAGCCTGGATAATTGATTTGTTCACTGAAATAAAACACTAAAGTGTATCTCAATATTTTACAGATTATACATTAGCAATAGTTGTTATGGGGCCATGAATTTCTATTTCTCTCTGACCTCAATGTAAAGATTGTAATGCACCAATGAAAATCCTGATCATGACAGTAGTGATAGGGAAATAATAGAGGTAATTTGACTTGTATTCAGAGAAGTACACTCAGTCTTTGGCTCCATTTTCATCCCCAGAACAAGAATCACCACATCATCATCCGTCCGATTCTGAATTCCAGGATTCAACTATCTTATTTGTGTGCCATGTTGTTTGTAGAATGGGTCTGAAAGGCATGGTAAGTGGTTCAGCTTCTTTTCACCTGTTAAATAAGCAGAGACAAAAGACTTACTGACTTTTAAAGATTTTCCATTATTGTTTTATAGGGTTCTGAGTAATTATTGAAGCCTTGCCTGTATTTCAATATATATTCCCCCGAAGGATCTTTTTCTTCTGATCATAGCAACATTTTGTTTTGTGGAGTAGGTGTTCCAACCTTCTTTGAGTTCTGGATGTTAATCTATAGTGACCTCTTTTATTGACATCTGATGTATTTCTCAAATATCTTCTCAGGGTGACAGTCATTTAGCTGAGGACAATGTCACTTAACTCCATCTCTTCAAACCCTCCATCACCCAAACATTTTACCAATGTTAACATTTTCAATTTCTTGTAACAGCTGGAAGGAGACTTTCAGATCCAGATTGGTTCCAACCTCATTCTAAAGTTTCTTCTAGGTTCCAACAATCAAGTTGATTGTTTTATTTTCTCATATGTTGGTCTACTATTGCAAAGCTATTGCAAATGGAGAAATTTTGTCAAGCTACTTTCATGGTGCTGAGTTTAACACATCATAGACATTTTTAGCACTCCCAGATGCATGGTTGAAGGAGTAGAGTTGCACTGGGGGAAATGGAGATGGCTTTAATACAAGGATGAACATTTACTATCGCACATTGCTCAGTGGAAGCAGTGTCCAAAATCAGCAATATTTTCAATACAAGCAATTCAAGACTTTTTTTGTTTAAATATTGTGTAACCCCAGGAAAAAAACCCTTCAAAGACCACTTCAATAGAGTTTCTTGGTAATACATAATTTATGGCTTCCTTCCTGTGAAGAGAAAAGTATTTCTGGCATTCTCTTTTAAAAGAATATGGATTTCAGAATTTGTGAAGCAACAGGGGTTGAATAAGGAAGTCGCCATAAACAATGATCACAAATCTGAACCTAGAGATTGTCTTTTCCAGGCTCCAAGCCTCTGGTCCTGTACTCACCATTTGCAATAGATGTGCAAAGGTTGTGCTTCCAGAACACAACTTTTTCAATATATGTGCAAAGGCATCTATTGTGACCTCTTTGGCAATAGCTGTGCAAAGCTGTCTGCATCCAGAACATGACCATTTTGTTCACGATCAAAGACCTGTTCAGGCAAATAGCCATTTCCTCAATTGATCTCTTCAGTCACTCAGGACACTCTGCAGTAGCTTCATGATCTGCTTCTTCTACCAGATGCTTCTTTTCATATTGTCCATAATGTTGCTTAAGCCTATCCAAACATCCATTACTTGTAATGAATGTTACAACTTTTTGTCAAGACATAAAATTAAATTTACATTTTTGTTATGCTTGCTGGTGGTTATATATACAGAAAGAGGCCTATTCAGTCTTCTATTTTTAGAAACCATAAGTGCAAATCTATTTCTATTTTCTCCATTTTGGCATTTTGAGTTATGTGCGATTTTCTCTATGATTCTGGGGTACCCCTCAATGAATTGGCCCTAATAACTTTCTTGATTTTTATTATTGTTAAATTTATAGATCTATTAATCTATAAATGATCTATTAACAAAAACGCCTGTTGGAGTTCTCATTTTCACCATTATCAATCATTTCAAGAACTCTCATTTCATTTACTCTCAATATTACCTTTCTCACTCTCTTCACTCTTCTGGCATTCCTACATCTATCTTTTTGCTTGGAGTCCATTTTTACACTAACTTATGCAAATTTATAATGATTGAAAGTTTTGTATCATTGAGCAGTGTACAATATTACTTCGTAATGTTTAATGACCAAATGATAAAATTCTCAAGACAAATATAAAATGCTAAACAGTTGTTGTCTGACAAAACATGTATGATCAATGACTATAGAGGGAACAACAAGCTGAAAAATAGGGATAGAAAGAAGTAGGCTAGTCAAATGAGATAGCAAGACAACAGGATGGCAACTGGAATTTTCATGTTGCTATAAAGATCTCAAAGGGGCAGATTAGGTAAACTCAGATGTTGCATGAGAATGACTTGCAGTTGTGAAGGGGCTCACTGAACTCAGGAGTCAATGTCAGCCTAGCAGGCTGAGGTGAGAATCACAGGCTGAGGTGAGAATCACCATCTAGGAAAAACAGACACAAAAAGAGGAAACGAAGTCAGGAATAGAGGTAGTCTGAATGAGTAGGTTATGAGATAAGAAAGAAGACAGAAACCCTTACAGAGGTTGTACCAACTTGCATGCACACTAAGAGTGGATGACAGTGCTTTTTCCCTTGCATACTCACCAATGTTATCAACCTTTGTGTTCTGTACCAATAAGAAGGGAGGATGAATGAAGGAATAATTTCCATTGATAGTATGTACATATGTGAGAATACTAATGTCCATCTCAATATCACGTATGGGGATGGGGGCAGAATGGGGAAGGAACTGGGAGAAAACTCACCAAGTACTCTGTGCATGTATGTCACTATCACTATCAACTACACTATGATGTGAGACTATATGTACCAATAAAATTATATAAAAAGAAAAATAAGGTGAAAAAGCCAGGCTGGTGGCGCACTCCTGTAATACCAATACTTGGGAGGCTAAAACAGGAGGATTGCAGGTTTGAGACTAGTCTAAGCAACTTAGCAAGACTCTGAGCAACTTAGTGAGACCCTGTCTCAAATTTAAAAAATAAAAAGGGCTGGGGGTGTATCTCAGAGGTAGAATGCTCTTGGGTTCAATCCCTAGTACCACACATAAATAAATAAATAAATAAATAAATAAATAAATAAATAAATAAATAGGTTAATAATATGCTATTTCATTTTTTAAATTTTCATCTCTTTAGTTGTCTTTCCACATGGTTAATATGTTTCTATTTCTTCATCTTTAGTGTTCAATTCAAATATTTTCCCCACTCAGTAATTTTTGTCTTACTGATTTGTAGGTATTATTAACATTTTAAGGAACTCTTATTTTAATCCTATCTAGGTGGAAAAAATTTTCTCCAAGTCTATAATTTACTTTTAATTTTATTTCCCTTGTCTTTTGGCATAAAAATGTTTCAAATGTTCTTTTTTTAGAGGAACCGGGATTTATTTATTTTTGGTTTTTTTTGTTTGTTTGTTTGTTTTGGTGCATTGTAACTATACACCATGATGAGATTCAAAGTGATACAAATATACATGCACAAGGCACTTGATGTATTTCCCTGCGAATCACACTCTATTCTCCACTCCTTTCTCTCCATGCATGTAAGTGAGATTGGTAGTGATACCCTCATACATAGACAAAGCATTATGTGAACTGTTTCCTTCCTCAATCCATCCCAAACTTTCTCCTTCCCCAGACAGTCCCCTTGCACTATTCTACTGGTCTCTTTCTTCATTTGTCTGAAGTCCATTTTGTTTCTTATTTTTGTTCTTGCTTCCACATATGAAAGAAAATATATGGCCCTTGACTTTCTGAGACTGGCTAATCTCAAATAATATTCTCTAGTTCCATCCATTTTCCTGCAAGTGACATAATTCTCTTCTTCTTTATGGAAAAATTCCATTTTTCTTTATCCATTCATCTGTTTATAGACACCTAGGTTGGGTCCATAATTTGGCTATTGTGAATTTTGCTGCAATAAGCATAGGTATGCATGTATCACTATAGTATTCTGACTTTAATTCTTTGGGAAGGACACCAAGGAGTGGTATACCTGTGTCATATGGTGGTTCCATTCTTAGTGAAATGTTCATGTCATCAAATGTTTTAGATTTTGCTTTCAAAATCCTTTCCCTGCTAAGATAATAAAAATGCAAATACTCTTTATAGTTCTGTTGCACCATTTCAACATATTGAGGACAGGATGGACTACTCAAAATGACACTGGAATAATTAACCATGCATCTACAAACTGGCTGGAGGTCTCTCTCAATGAAATTCCTCCTGTGTAGAGCCAGAAGGGTTCTGATGTCATGAGAGTTTGATCCTAGTTGATCCTTCAATTTCAAGGATCAATTTTTTAAGGTTTAGTGCAGCTTGGGAGGGAAGTGTTTCCAAATGAATAATTACTATATATTTTGTTGGCATAAGTTCTGTTCTTTTGCCAATTCAAATTCCTGATGCATATCAACTGAGTAACATTTTTAAGCTCTCATATCTCTGGTATTTTGAGAAAGACTTCACAAATAGCTAATAACCAATCATGGTTTGAGGGGACTTGGAGAAATTTTAACATGAGTTGTTTGATAGACATCATTTGGTAATTGTTGTTGACTCCATTGGGTGCAATAAAGGGACTGTGCAAATATCCACTTTGAGGTGGAGAATTGAATCAAATACATATGTTATCATCAATTTATTTTATGAGAAAATGTGAATTGATAATTCCACATGGTTGGTAGCTGCGCATTTACTATTCTATTCCTTCTATCCCTATAGGTTTGAAATTTCTCATAAAAATGCATGCATCTATGTGTGCATGAAATAGCAATTTCATATTTCTTAGCTACAATATGAGCACTATTACATATGTGTCAGTGACAACTCATGTTAAATGCAGGATGAAGAATTACAATTAAAGAACTGACCTTTGAAGGGAAATTACTTTAAATGAAATATCTCCTCCACTTTAAGTAATTAGATTAAATGCTAAAGTATTGTGCAACCTGAATCCCAATATCAAGTTAACGGTGAGAGACTTGAGACTGGAGGTGTGGCTGAGTGGTAGAACACTCATCTAGCATGAGCAAGGACAAGGGTTCAATCCCCAGAACTACAAGAAAATAAAACTAAAAAGTAAGAGAAAACTGAGAGTGGTGGCACATGCCTGTAATCCCAGTACTTGTGAGCCTGAGACAGGATTGCACATTTGAAACCAGCTACAGCAACTTAGTGAGGCCCTCAAAAACTTAGTGATACCTTGTTTCAATTTTAAAAATACAAAGGGCTGGGGCTGTAGCTCAGAGGTAGAATGTCTCTAGGTTCGATCTCCAGTACCACACACACACAAAGAGACTCATTTTCTAATCCTTCTTTTTCTCCACTAGTTTTCTTTATGTGTGTGCCAAGAATTAAAACCAGGGCTTTGTGCATGCTAGGCAAGCACTCTGCAACTGAGCTAAATTTCCAGACCCTCTCTACTAATTAAAAAATGTACTAATTTTACCAGAAGCCAGATTATTTGAACATGGGGACAGTTCAACTTCATAACATGAATAACTGCTTTCTCTGCCATACAACAGATGGAAATCTATAAAAGGAAATAGAGCAAATTGTTAAGAACATAAAAGTGTATTATTCTTGGTAGGAAGAATGACTGCCATATGATAAACTAAGTCATTGGGTGAGGCTCCATTCACATGATAGAGTATACCTTTATTCATATCATTCAAACTTGGGTCAGAGTTTCATTCTATCTTCTCTGATCTTGCTGAGTATGTGTCACTATAGTCAAATGCTGGAACTAAGTTAGTGTAAAGACTAAAGCATCTAAATAAACTTCCTCTGTTCTGCAAGCTATGAAGAGACTTGAAGTGGTTGGGATACTAAGAAATAATCAAGTGCACCTATTCTCAAGGTAGTTTTCCAAAGTACATTAATTTGCAGGGTTGAGAGCTGATGCTTGTGAGTCCACGGGGAAAGAAAGCCTGACTAGATATCTCTCTAGTTGGGAGTTGGAGATCGACTGTTCAAGTGCTCAGAAGGGCAGGAGGATCTCGGATTTTTTTTCTCAACACCTCTACAGAGAAGAACAAGATCTATTTTTAAAGGGCATATCCTGTGAGAATTTTTATGGATTAACAGGACAGTTAATTGCAGTTTCTGTGAAGAAACTATAGTTTGTCTTAAGGTGTTTACTTTTCTGCAAGCTACTCAGAGCTCTCCTTTTCCCCTTTCAAAACTCTTAAAAACCCACATACACATTCAAGAGAGGGACTCACACACTATAGGTCATCATGATCCACTTAATCTTTTAAAGTATAATGCCCAGAAACAGTAACCAATGGCAAGTTTTCCATGAGGTATCTTGGGGTTTCGTCATAATTTATAAAGTGCTCACAGTGCATTTACTACTATGATAAAGATGTCATCCAAGTAAATTTTGAGAACCAGAGTAATCTTTCTAAAGCAGGAGTTTAATCCAGTACTTCTTCCACTTTAAAAGATTTCCCTATTTAAGCATGGTGGCTCATGCTTGTAATCTCAGTACTTGGGAGGCTGAGACAGGAGGATCACAGATTTGAGACCAGACTCAGTAATGTTAGAGGCTCTCAGCAACCTGGCGAAACCCTATTTAAAACAATACCAACAAAAAAAAAGTAAAATAAAATAAGCTGGGGGGATGCCGCTCAGAGATAGAATGCCTCTGTGTTCAATTCCTATTACCAGAGGTTAAAAACAAACAAAAAATTTCCCCGAGTCCCCAGGCTGACTGAATAAAGTCCCATCACTAATTCTTCCCTTTCTCCTCTATCATCTACATGCCAGGTAGTGAAGGGGCTATTTCAATCATTCAGCTTTCCTTAACTTTCAGCACTTGGTTCAAGCATCAAATCTTCCAGGAAGCTTTTCCTGCTCTCTCTGGCCGACTCTGGTAGAATCTGATGGAAGAGCCGATGGAAACTCTGAACCTCCCTCAACTTCAGTGTTTATGACATTTCACCGCAATATCCTCTGATTCTCTGTGTTTTAACCATTTAGGAATGCCTTGACAGTGTTTGGAACAGAATAGGTTCCCATTTTATGGTATAGATGTTCATGATAGAGAGGATAAAGACTCCATACAATGCTAACCAAAGGGACCTTTTTTGTTTTTAAGGTACTGGTGATTGAACTGAGGGGCATTGTGTCTCCAAACTACACTCTCGACCCCTTTTTATTTTTAATTTTGAAAAAAGGTCTCACTAAGTTGCTGAGGATCTTGTTAGGTTGCTGAAGCTGGCCTCGAACCTGTGATTTTCCTATCTCAACCCCCTAAATACTGGATCCTAGTCATTAGCCATTACATTCAGATGGTATTGGATCCTGAAAAATGGGTAGGATTTCCAGTGTGTAGAGAAGGGGTCAAGCAGGTAAGAGGTGAGAGAAGGGGACAAAAGCAGAGACAGGGAAATGAGGGCAAATATGAGGAATAGATGAGAGATGTGGCTGAAACAAGGGGTGGCTGATGTAGGGAATGAAAGCAGAATTGGAATAAATGGAGGCAAATTGTGGAGGGTTGCAGATGCCTGATATCTTTGGTACAATGAAAGTATGTTTAAACATCTTGGTGCTAATGAAAGAAAGAAGTAATGTTTGCAATTAATAAAACAGCAGATATTTAAGGTAAATCACACTTATTAAGTTTGGGTACACACAATGCATAGGAAATTCTGTCCAAGGTCGCACACTTAGTAATTGGCAAAGCCGAATATTTGTTTGTTTGTTTGTTTGTTTGTTTACTGGAGATGGAAACTAGGGCCTTACGCATGCTTGGCAAGTGCTTTATCACTGAACTACATCCCCAGCCTTTAAGTCTAGTATTCAAACCTATGCCATTATGCTCCAGAATCCATACTTAACTACTACGGTGTACTTGAAACTAATGACCTTTGGATCTTTACTTATAATTTTTCACTTCTTCTGAATCACCCTAACACAAGAAACTTCTGGCTAAATTAAAAAGTAGGCCTACACTGTTAGAAAAGATTTATAATACCTGTAGAGTAACAATGAGCAAAATCATATTCAAACTAGAACACTCAGAATAACTCAGAAGTTTCAATACAAAGTGAGCCTGAGTTTTTCCAATCTGAATTTCCTTTTTGCTTCATATACTCATATCAGAATAGTACCAAATTAGTATTGATCCTACTGCTCTTTTAAATTCCCCTAAATATTATCTACACATAGTAATCAAATTCTCCTCAGAATCACACATATTCTGTTATTATAAATATTATACATTTTACTTCATAAACTCCCATTTCATGTAAGATCACATTTTACTGGAGATATCTGTGTAGAAAACTGAATCGTAAATCATAAAATAATATAACTATCATATTCCAGTTTTCTTCCTTCCAAAACAATTAATAGAAGATCACATATTAGTTTTCTTTATCTAAAAACTTAAGTATCACCCCTATAGGCAAAAGTCCTAGCTATTTATGTCCAAAACAACATAAAGGTATAGTGGTATTTATTACACATTACTTGTTTGTTCCTGCTATTTTAAATTTTGATAACAGTTATGAAACATTTTCAAATTTTTTTCTATGATTCAAGGGGCTATTGACCAAATAGGCATCAATATGGTTTTAGTAATAATCTATTTTTACATTAAAATTTCATGGAAAATTGTTTATACATCTTACTGGATCGATTTTTTTTATAAATCTGAAAATTCTCTACAAAACACAGACACACAATCAGTCTACATAGCAATAGTGCCCTCCGCTGGCCACATAGAGGAACAGCCAAACATGGGTGGATAAGCACAAAAGCGAGGTGATTTCCTGTGGGCCCTGACAATGCCCAAAAGGATCCTGCTACACAAATTTTTCCCCTTTAAGATTTAAAGTTGACTTTTGGTCAGGTGCTCCAACAAATTCCCCCTTCTTCATTTTAGGGGACTAGCCACATCCAAAGTTTCTAAAGAATTTTTGTTGTTGTTGTTGTTTTATTGTTGTTGTCATTTTAAGGAAAGGCATATAGATTCCTGTTCTTCTCCTCCATTTGCCTTTTCTCTTTACATTTTCATGCCATCTCCTACTCCTGGACTATAAGTGCCACCTATCTCCTAGCCATGAATGCAGCAAACAATACAAAACTTGCATGAAATGTCTCCTGTGAATAATGAGAATTAAAAGCCCCTTCCTGTCAGCCCCTAGCATAGTGTCTGGCCACCTGTTGGGAGAGTTAAAAGAGGTACAGTGGGGGATATGCACTGTAAATTACTGAGCATGACCCTCATTAAAGATTCTTTTATTCCTGCAAATGCAGATTGAATTAGAATATCACAGAAGGCTCAGGGCGGCTACAGAGGAATAAATCCCCTCCCTAAAAGTTGAGGCACCTTTCTTTCACAAAATAATTTTCCAGCCATTCTCTGCTATTTGTGGTTCCTTTAAAACCCTTATATACAGTCCAAGTCCTGAATGATTACTAATCTTAATTAAGGGAATGCAACTTCCGCTTGCTCCTTGCTTCAGGCTGTTGCTTGAACTCTTGCCTTCCATCTCGTCCAAATACCATATCTGTCCCCCATCCTCCCTGTTCTTGAGGTGCAAGGCGATGAAACAGCAGTCCTTGCTCCCTACTGCACAGCCAGTGAGGGAAATGCACCCCTAATATTCAACTGCTTGCAATAGAAGGCAAAACGGTAAGGTACTACAGAGGCCCAGGATGCAACACCTTGGAGAAGAGAGAGAATCCCTTCAGAGACATTTCAAGGGGGACTAGGGGGAGATTAGGAAAGCTAGTGCCTCCATCGCTTTACCCTAGCTCTGGCCCTGGTGATTTGAATGAGGCTGTGAGGGGGCTACTGGGTTTTGCAGCTAGAGAAGGGGTGGAATACATCTAAGAGGAGGAGGCAGGCTCTGGCTGGCTGGGAGTCTGGTGCTGGGCTTGGGTAATCTGTGATAGCCCTGGAGGGAAACCACTCTGGTTTTAGAGGAATCCCTTAAAAGATGTTGGTAGGGTTAGGCTGACAACCTCCTTTCCTTAATAGACAAAAGTATGATTCACTCTCCTCTTAGGAGGATGCGGTTTTGCAGTGCAGTTACTCCAATGTAGTGCCCTTCATTGCTGTCTTTATCAACTGGCAGCTTCTGGAGAAAACTGCCCCTTAGGACTGCCACTCCAACTTTCCACCTACAGGTACCCCTGAGGCCACCTACCCACTGTTAGCTTCCCTCTGTCCTGTGTGAACCTTCCCCCAACCCCTCCCCGCCCCAGGAGTCCTGTCTTCAGACCTTTGGTTATTTTTTGGAGCTTTAACTGAACCTGAGAAGGAGGGAGGGCAAGGGATTGGGGTGGGAGTTGGGGAAGGGTTAAATGAGAAATGTGTGCATATATGCCTTTACCAGCTTGTACCTAACAAAGATGTACAATTACAATGCACCAAAAAAAAAAATAAAGAAAAAATTGAACAAAGCCTATAAGCACAAAAACAAATGTCAGATCTAGCAAATAAAAATTCAGATCACCCAGTTAAAGCTGAATCAGATAAACAGGGAATACTTTTTTAATACAGCAGGGCTTTCTTATCCGCAGTTTCACTTTCCATTGCTGCATTTACCTACTATCAACCACAGTCTGAAAATATTAAATAGAAAATACCACAAATAAGCAATTCATGAATTTTAAGTTCTGTCCTGTTCTAAATAGCATGGTGAAATCTCTTGCCCTCCTGTTCCATCTCACCTAGGACAGTATGAAAATTCCCTTTGCCAAGTCACTTTAGTAAGGCATCTTAGTTACCAGATTGCTGTCAGAGTCAATTCCAGTGCTTGTGTTCAAGTAACCCTTATTGTATTGAACAATGACCCTTAAGCACAGGAGTAGTGATGATGGCAATTTGGATATGCCAAAAAGAAAGCTGTAAAGTGCCTCCTTCAAGTGAAAAGTTCTCGACTTAATAAGAAAAGAAAAAAATGTATGCTGAGCTTAATAAGAACAAATTCCTGGATGAAATTTTGAAGGAGGAAAAAGAAATTCATGGGTGATAAGTGCTTAGTTAAAATGGAAAAATCATTAAATTTGTGTGCATATATATAGGAAAAAATATAGTATTCAGTACCATCCATGATTTCAGGTATCCACTATGGGGCCTAAGAGTGTATCTTACTGAAGATAAGGAAAGACTGCCGCATAAGGATGTCGTGTGAACACTTAAAGTAAACATTTATACTAAAATGTTTTCGTTACTGAAAATAAAATTTAACTGGATATTTTTTTCTGATATCTCTATGAATGAATGCAAAGACTATTTGAAATTTGAGGTAGGCAAAAACTACCACACAGATTTTTAGCAATTGATATTTGTAAATATATATAATAAGTACACTGAAATATTTATTATGAAAGTTGTAAACACACACACACACACACACATACACATTAGCTGACGAGAATGTTAGTATGATAGCTAAAGCTCTAAGTATTCACCACTAATCCAGAAATCTGCCAAATACTGCCTGCCAGTCAAATCAGGCCTTGCAGTCATTTGTGTGTGATCCTTGAGGTAACGGTTCCATGTTTTTATTTTTAATTGATGAATTAATTCTGCTTCTTAAAACTTCAGTTCAAAATAACTATGATTCTAGATATCATAATGGTTAATAAATACAATTTAAATTTATCTTTCATGATTTCAACCAAATCTTAGCACATGGTTTAAGATTTAAAAAACAATGTGCAGGCTCGTTTATTTTTAACTATTATGAATGTATAAACAATCACCCATAAAATGCAGCTAAAGAAAGCAAGAAGAATCTTGGGAAATATATCTTCAGTTTGCCTCAGAAAAATAACAGACATTGCACTATAACATTTTATAAAATCAGTGCAATAAAACATTGTTTTAAAGTTGCAATGCCAGTATAGAAAGTTCAGTAACTAGCCAGGCATGTTTGCACATGCCTATAATCCCAGCGCCTGAGAAGGCTAAGTCAGGAGGATCATAAGGTCAAGGCCAGCCTCTACAATTTAGTGAAACCCTGTCTTTTTTAAAGGGTTAGGGATGTAGCTCAGTGGTAGAGTGCCCCTGGGTTCAATCCCCATGATTGCACCCACTAAATAAATTAATTAATAAGAAAGTTCAGTAACTAATGAATGAAATAATGGGAGTGGGAGACAGCCTATGAACACATGTGGAACTATAAAAGCCAGCTGATTTAGGTGATACTGAACATAGATTATAAATCTACATAAACCAAAATTCAGATAATTTCTTTTTTAAAAAGTAAAGGGAAACTATTTAAAATGTTTTCAGGAACCACCTTCCTACATGTATTTTTTTCACCTTCACTATACAGCATTTAGCCTATAAAATGTTGTCATGCTTGCTATGAACAATAATGATTCAACTTTTCAAAATAAGTTTCAGAAGTGTATCAATTTATCAACTATAAGTTATACTATCATAATAACATTTAGGAAATGTTCAAAGAATATTAATTCTATACTGTGATACTCAATATTCTACTCAAAACCATCTGAATATTCTATTCAAAGGTGTAAAAGCAATTCAGATCATTTCTTAAATCTGAATTAACACTATCAGCTCACTTTATCTGCTGAAGTCAACAAGGAAATTCAGTAGACTAGCTTTAAGTGTTTCTGGTTTATGCAAAGAATCAGAAAACTGTATTTCTTCCCCAACTTTTCAGTTCAACAGTGAAAGTATACTGGAGGCAACATATTCCTTCCATTTTCAACATCCATGGGGTGACATGTAATGAGGTCCGCATGGGTTTCAATTTGTATCATCACTCATATGCAAACCAGTCCCCCAAGTTAATGACAGCATGACTCTACAAAGTGAACTGACCCTTCTTGGAAGACTAGAGCAAAATATCCAGCCATACATATAAGAAACCTTATCAAAACAATTCAGCCCCATCTTTTCAATGGGCAAACAAAATTCAAAAGAACAATATTTTGTGACAAGTGAAAATTATACTAATTTCAAAATTCAGTGCCCATAAATAAAATTTTGCAATAACTCAGCCATACCTACTTATTTTCATATTGTTTCAGACTGTCGGGGGGCTATACTGGCAACATTGAATTGTTTCAACAGAGACCATATAACCTGCAAAGCCAGAAATGTTTGCTATCTGGCCATTTACAAAAGGAGTTTGTTGAGCTCTAACTAGATGAAACCATTACCTGTAACTTGGTGTTACAAATAATCAGTCGATCTATAACCCTAAGTGGGCTAAACATTTTCCTTTATAGCAAAACTATTTGCTTTGCTGTCTTTTGCTCATAGTCAAATGAAAAAGACCATATTTTCATAGATACAAAATTTTGGTAAACTGAAAACCAATGGTCTTTAAATGAGATTCATTTGAAGAATACAGGATTTCTTTGCTTTTTGTGATTTCTAATTCACCCTTTGTCCCTTGCATCACTACCTCACACATCAAACTATTACTGTGGTTTTGAGAGAGCTAACCCAGTCAGCATTTTATTAAGTGGCTCACCTGCCATCTAGTGGGGAAAATGAGAGAGAATTATTTATTTATTTATTCATTTTTTTTATTTTTATTTTTTTTTTGACAACTGACTAACTGGGTATAAGCTGTAGGACCTTGGGTAGTGATGATAATAATAGTAATCTCTTACATTTGAACAGCATTTTGTAACCTACGAAGCATTTTCCAAAGTATACTATTTTAATTAATCCTCCCTCACCACAGGGATGGCATGTAAGCAGATCTTCTTGCCCTTATTTTTAAAATTAAGAAATCGAGCCTGAAAGTTGGCTTAGTCAAGATCATAAAGGTGAGCAGTAGTGCAAGTGCCATGATCCGTCCATTGACCCTAGCTACTCTCTTTCTACATTTCTAGTTCTATTTTATGCATCATTGTGAATGCCTCTATTTGCCACAAGTACATTTACTCTAGGAAACTGCCATGAATAGTTTTTTAAACAAGTGTGAACTATCCATAATATTCCCTCTCAAGACAAAATTCTAAGGAGACAAAAAAAATTCCCTAGGTTAAGATTCAATTACTGTTCATCAAAATGATCTTAGTTTAGATCTTTAGATCTATTTATCTTTCTTTTTCTTTTTTTTATTCCTAGGTGTAGAACCCAGAGATAGTCTACCTCTGAGCTATACCCCTAGCTCTATTTTATTTTGAAACAAGGTCTCACTAAATTGCTGAGGCTGGCCTTGAACCTGCAATCATCCTGTCTCAGCCTACCAAGTACTGGGATTACAGGTATGTGCCAGATCTATTTCTGATAGAAAGAGCATAAGTTGGGTATAAGATACTTAAGATGTAAACCTTAGAGGACTGTGTGACTACTGTCAGTATACTCACCACCAGTTATCTTTAAATCTTATTTATTAAGACCTATAATAATAATTTTTCCAATGCAATGTGAATCCCTACTTTTGCTCCTACAAAAAAATATTTACATAGAATTTTGAGACTCAGAGGTCTCAAAAAAGATCCATTTTAATTGCTTGGTGTCTCAGAAACTTTCAGGAGCTTGTTGTGAATCTTCAAAGGGACCTCTAAGCATGCATGCTGTGCTAAAGTTCGTTTGAGAAAGGAGATTTTTGGTCTCTTCCAGTACTTTTTCTAAGGTGGCTTTGTTTTGTAATTACAGCCTATCTGCTTAGATGACCAAGAAGCAGATTAAATGACCAAAAGTTTAGGACAACTTATGATAAACAGTCATTATTCTAATGACATCCATCTGCTGACTCTGCATTTTGACACACCATAGGAATGTCCCAAATCATGGTCCAGCTACTAAATGCAGTTGTACTTCTGTGTGTCCAAAACTGCATGGAGGGTTAACACTAGAAAAAGCAATTTCAGCGGGGTGTGGTGGCACATGCTTGTAATCTCAGTAGTGGGAGGCTGAGACAGGAGGATCACAGGTTTTTGACCAGCCTCAGCAATCATGTGAAGCCCTCTGCAACTTAGTGAGACTCTGTTTCAAAATAAAAAATAAAATCAGGCTGGGGTGTAGCTTGGAGGTAGAATGACCCTGAATTTAATCCTCAGTACCACAAAAGAAAAAAAGAAAGAAAAGAAAAGAAAAGGGTAAGGCAATTTAGCAATTTCAAGAGCTTTTCTGGTCACTGCTCCTAGGCTGGTCTTGTTCCTTATGGGTAAGGTCCCTGAGGGAACACTTTAGTATTACTTGTATATAGCCTCACTTTCATATTAAAATTTCAATGCAAGACAGGGATGTGGAAACTAAGGCACCTGGGGCATGGGAATGAAATATTTTTCTCCTTAGATTTTATGCATATCCTTAGGTTTAACAACAGTTGAGCCCTATTGTTTGCAAACTCTGCTGCCGATGCAATCTGTATTATGTACAGGGGAAGTCTCTGAAACTCTGTAGCTTGGACATAGGCCCATTTATTTTTTACTGCTCCATTGTCTTGGCTGCCAATATTCTGCTTGAGCTATTTCCAACTGCTGAGGCTTGGAATTATTGTGTATATTGTGTGCCTCAATTTAGGTATGCCTCAACAACCATGGAAAGAGGATAGTATCGATTATTTTAATGGCTCCTGAGGTTCACTTCTGGTTTTCTCAGGCATACTAGGACATCCCAAATGTGTCTCTACAAGTTCAAAGCACAAGAACTTATTAAAGTAGGCAGGATGTGGTGGTGAATGTCTATAGTCCTAATACTTGTGAGGCTGAGACAGGAGGATCACGCACAGGTTCCTGACCAGCCTCAGCAATTTAGTGAGGCCCTCAGCAACTTAGTGAGACCCAATTTCAAATCAAAATAAAAAATTTAAAATGTCTGGGGTGTCGCTTGAAGGCAGAATTCTCCTGAGTTCAATCTTCAGTACAAAAAAATTCTTAAGGTTGGTACCATTTATATCAAGACTATTATTGCTACTACTAACAATAACTGCCATGTAGAGTGGTCCCTCTTGTTAAGTACTATTCTAGGAGCTTCATATATGTGAACTAAACTAAGCCTCACTGATCATGCCTGCCTGTACAGTATTATTGTCATCCCCATTTGACACAGAAGCTGAGAGATTTGCTCCAGTCCACACAGCTAGTATGTGTTGAGGTAACATTGGAATCCAGGTAGTCTGATTCCAGAGCCCTTCCATGTAATTACTATTACCTCAATCCCAAAGGACAGAGAGAAGGCACACCACCTCCAACTACCTGCTCCATGAGGTCCAATGACACATTGTGGCATTCAATATCTCCTGTGATTTGGCTATATCTTATATATTCCTCAACTTGGAACACTGTACATCAGATTCCATTCTAGACATGTCAAAGCACTTCCCAGTGACAGGCCATGCCTCTCTTCAAGCTTTTCCTTCTGTATTATTCTTCTCCCATTCATTTCTCTATTGAACTTCTACTAATCCTAAAAAGCCCAGTTCCAATTCAACCTCTTTAGTAAATCTTCAATCTTTACTACAAAGCCACAGTAATAAAAACAGCATAGTATTGGTATAGAAACAGACACACAGACCAATGGAGCAGAATAGAAGATCCAGAAACAGACCCACGTGTTTACAGTCAACTGATTTTTGACAAAGGAGCCAAAAACATACGCTGGAAAAAAGATAGCCTCTTTAACAAATGGTGCTGGCAAAACTGGTTAACCATATGCAGGAAAATGGAAATAAACCCCACTTTTTCACCCTGCACAAGAGTCAATTCCAGA
>PVLC010021459.1:0-28036 GCA_004027655.1 Graphiurus murinus
ATGGGAAGCTCTTAGAAGCGACACAGGATGGACTGGCTTTGCGAAGGGCAGCTTCCTGAGTGATTCACGCAGGTTTGGCCAGATGAGGCTCTTTGGGACCCTGTGAGCTTGGGTGTGGGCCCGAGGTTCCCAGAAGCTGGACCCTCGGGCACCTTCTCTTGTGCTGGGCACAGAGCGCTTGTCCTTGATCCAGGCTCTGTTTGTCAGCTTCCCCCCAATTCTCGGCCCATTCCAACTGGTCAGGTGCCCAAGCATCCTAGAACCCAGGTCTGGGAGTGACAAGTTCAGTGTTCTAGTCTCATTTCTGCCAGTGCCTTATCCTGGAACCTGACAGCTCCTTTCCCTGGCCTCAGTTTCCCCCGATGTACCATAGGGGTGATGATGCTCCTCTTGCCCGCTTTCTTGGCTCTTGTGGGAATGGAGCCAGGCGAAGCATGCAGGGCGGCACACAGCTGTGCGGAGGTGGCTGTCGGGGCCACCCCCAGGTGATTAGCGAGCAGGCAGGTGGCTGGCGGCCTTCTGAAACATCAGAAAGAATCTGGGTGCCTCTTAGTTGCATCTCTTGGAAACCTCCTGGGAGCCCCAGGGCCAGGTTGGAGACAGTCCTAGAACCCGTGCAGGAGGGCTGCTTGTCTGGGTGGTGGGTCCAGGGCTCCAGGGTTGGCTGGAGCAGGGGAATATCCACCACACTGTGAAGAATGCGGGCTGATTGCCTGAGCAGGGCTGACTGGGGACCGGGCTGAGGTCTGGTGATAACCCCAAGGGACCCTCTCTATGCCTTTGACTGGTGGCAAGAAAGCAAGAGTTGGACGGGAGGGCTGGGGCCAATTTTGGGAAACTCAGACACCAGGAGGAGCATGGACTTCGCCATCATGTAGCCAGTGGGGAACTATGGGAGGTGCTGGGGCAGGGGGGTGATGGAAATGGGGAAGACCCCTGGGGTGTGTAGGGGGAGGGTGGGGAGGCTTTGAAGTAAGGGTGCAGACCTTGAGAGAGTCTGTGGAGAGATGTCCTCTGCAGATGACTCGGTGTCCAAAGTGAATCGTTTCTGTTTCAGGGACAGAAAGGGGACCCAGGGCTCTCACCAGGAAAGGCCCTCGAGGGGGCAAAGGTAGGTTCCAGGACCCCAGTGCTGGGGGGAGAAGGGGAGTGGACTAGTAAACCCTGCCCTCTGTGGGAGCCGTCCTGGCCATCCTGACAGAGGCAGGGAGGTGGGAGAGTCCAGGAATGTCAGTGTGGTTTGGTTTTTCCTAGAAGTCCTTCGTCTCTTCCCAACCCCACACCCACAGCCTTCCCCATGCCTGCTCCTGGGGTGTAACCCATAAAACAGGAAAGACTGTCATGGACACACCTTGGGGTGAAGCCTCGTGGCTTCTGTAGGGCCTGCTAGGTAGGTGATCCTGGCATCCAGGAGCCCCTGAAGCAGCTCATAGGAGCAATGGGTCTGCAGGTTCTCGGAGGTGGAAGGGCAAGTCTAGGACTCAGCAAGCCTGGGCTCCAAAGGGCTTTGCTGCGGGAGAAAAGGAGTCCTTTGCCCAAAGGACTCCATCCATCCCCGAAGTTTCCAGCCCGTGACTGAGCAGGGGACCCAGAGAGAGTACAGGACAGGTGGAGCAAGAGGAGCTGGACTCTCTGACCAGGCCATCCTGCGCCTCACACGTGCAGACCCCAGAAGGCATGCTTGGGCTGTCTGGCTTCCTTCTGGACCTGGTCCAGAGACTATCCCAACATCTAGCGCACCACCTCTCCAGCCGGCCTGCTGTTTCAGCTCACCACGGCTGCTTCCGCCTCTCGGCCCTGCCATTTTCTTAGTCATCAGACACCTGCTGGGTGGCCCGGAATCCAGGACAGTGTCCACATACTTATACTCCACCTGGTCCTCTTTATGACCTTATAAACCAGGACAGCGGGACCCCGATCACAGCTGAGAAGACAGAGGCCCCAGACCAAGTGCAGGCACCAACTGCAGGAGACCACTTGGCAACCACCATGCCCAGCCAGGGGAGGGGTCTCAGGAATGCAAGAGAGGAGCTGACTGGGGTGGGACAGACAAGGTATATGTCATCGGCAGTGTGGTTTTCAACCATGGCTCTAGCAGCAGAACCCACTCTCCAAAAAGCCTGTCCTGCTGGGGCCCAGCTGACCCCAGTGGAGCTGGTGATTGGAGCTGGAGGCTCAGTGTTCTGTCCCTCTCCTCCCTCACCTGCTTGGTGACCCCAGGCTCCTCTGAAGCCTCTAGGCCTCCTTGAACACCGTGGATAGTTGGAGGTGACCAGCTCAGGGGTCACGCTTCTGATTTCAGGAGTGGCTCCAGTCCCATGCACGCCTCACCCCTTGTCTGTGTCTTACAGGGCGCCACCGGCTTGCCTGGGCTCTCCGGGAATCCAGGACCTCGGGGGAGAAAGGTATGCCTTGGTGTGGGCGCTTGGCCTCGCCCGGTGGGCGTGCTGGCAAGCTGGGGGTTCTGGTGGGAGCTTTGTGGGTTACCTGTCCTCCCTGGCCCCGGCCCAGCTCCCTGGGGCACAGAGTGCATTGGGGGAGTTAAGCCAGGTTGCCAGGGGTTGTGCTTTCTGGGGGGCAGGGCGCCTTGGTGTGAGGTGGGTCTCCCCACTGTGGTTAAGGAGGTGTGGGGAGAGGTGCTCCTAGTCAGCTGTACTTGCTCTGGGGCTCGGCTGCTCCTGGGAAGGCCACCCTCCAGGATGGTGGAGAACTATGTCCACAGAGCCAGGAGGGACCCAGGCACCCCCACACACACACACACTGGCCCACCCCCAGCCCCTCTTCAGCCATACTTGGGGACTTACATATCTCAATGCCTAGGTTGGGGGAAGTGCCATTTTCCTAGAAGGGGTCTCCAGCTCACAGTGCCCCTGGGCTCCTTCCTCTCTGACTTCCCCAGCTAGCATCTCGTCTCCCATCCTTCAAGATTCTACTGTAAGCCGGGTGAAGTGTCTCATGCCTATAATCCCCATGATTGGGAAGCCAAGACAGGAGGATCGTAGGTTTGAGGCCAGTCTCAGCAACTTAGTGAGACTCTGTTTCAACGCAAAAAATAAAAAGGCTGGGGGTATAGCTGAGAGGTAGGATGCCCCTGGGTTCAGTCCCCAGTACCACCCCAATAAAAAGATTCTACTCTAGTTGCGCCCCCTCTGGGAAGCCCTCCTGGGGCACCCAGCCTTCAGCCACCGCCACCCACTCTGCTTCAGGATGTTTAACCCACCTTAGCGTAGTTATTTTTGCCCATTGGACTTGGTACTCCATCTACTGAGCCTTGCAGGGGCTGGTGCAGAGCAATTGTTCAGGAAACTGGGGAAGGACAGACAGTGCAGGCCAAGGGTCAATGGCTCTTTGCAGGAAAGCCCCGTCGTTGATGAGTTGTCCGGTAGACACACGGGCCTAGGGCCATTGCTCAGCTTCCGCCCTTGTTCCCAGCTGTGATCCCCAGCTGCCCTCTCTCTGGGCCGTCTGGCCCTCCTCTGGGCAGCTGTGGTGTCTCCTGGTTCTGTCCTATCCTTGCTCCAAGGATCCCCATGGCACGGGGGACCTGGAGGACCACAGGCCCTGTCCTTTTCTCTGTCTTCTGTGACCAGAGGACGCCACACCTCGGATCTTGGGCCAGCACAGACAAGAGGTGTGGCTGTCTGCGGGCTGGGAATCATGGTCTTGCCTGGCTCAGAGAACGCTGAGGCCTGCTCCCCTCTTGCTTCCCCTCGGGGTTCTGGCAGTTTCCGATGGACAAGGTGTGAGTGGAAAGGGTTCCTTCCAGCCCCGGCTCATAAAACAGCCTGTGGTGGTCTCACTCTGCAGGGAGGTGGGATTCCAGCCCCAGTGGCGGGAAATGGGAAAAACAGGCTTGGAGCAGCCCCTGCTGGGGTCCCTGTGCTGAGCTCATGCTAGGGAGGCCGAGAGCCCCAACCAAGAGGGAGCAGCTGCCCTGAGCAGGGAGAGGCGCCTCTCTTGCAACTGAAGGAAGAGACTCGTGCAGCTGGAGAACTATCTGGCAAAGCCATTTGCTCTGAGCTCCCCTCTGGCCCTGGCCCAGGAAACACACAGGAGTTTGGTCCTGTGCCAGGCTGGTGTCACATGTGCCCCACCCACAGAGAGTAGTGGCAGAGTATGGGGATGCTCAAGCCCTGGGGCAGGGGCCTGGCCCATGGCGGGACCCAGGAGGAGGACTGGTGGCCAGATCACTCGTGCTTGACAGCGGCCCTGTAAGCAGCTGGGGGCCCACGTGAGGATCCTGGCCTGACGGGTTCCCCACGTTGTTGGTTCCAAAGGCCCCAGGTGAGGTGATTCTCATGTGCAGCCAGGGTCAAGAGCCACCGGCTTAATGGAAATACCTTCCATGGGTCACCGGAGAGCAGGCCAGGGATTTGAACCCAGGTCTCCTGGCCCTCGGCCCCTTCCTCACACATTGCTGTAGGCAGACACGGCTAATGGAGCGGAGCTGGTACTCCAGTTGGAACGGAGTTGCCCTCTTTCCAGGCTGACTTCCCTCGGGGTCCCCTGCAGCTCCCCAGGGCTCTGCATTGATCACTGTCTTCTATGAAAGCTGGGGTGAACTGGGAGGGGCTCTGCCAGGAATGGTTTGCGCACGTGACTGAGGCTTTCTAAGGCGACCCCTGCCTTTCTGTGGATCTTCCAGGACCTGCTGAGTGTGCACCCCAGTTCCTGGAGCCCAGTGGGGAGCCTCCTCCCAGCTTCCTGCTGCAGATCGAGTGGCTCTGGGCTTCTGTGGCCTGTTCCCGCTGATGTCTCTCCTATCCCCTCCCTCTCCTGTCCACGCCGCTTCTCCTTCAGCCTCAGTCCACAGTGCCACCTCCCCTGGTTAGGTGTGTCTGTATCTCCCAGCTCTCAGTCCTTCTTCGTCTGCTTACTACATGTCTAATGCCCACACCCCCTTCTAGAAGGTTGGGGTGCGTTTATTTAGTGCATCCCCAATGCCTATCACAGGCTCTTGATCATTGTTGGAGCTCAGTAAACATTTGTGAATGAATAACTGGATGGATGAATGACCCATGCAGAAATTATGCTTCCAGCCTTGCCCTGTCTCGGGTTTCACACACCGGTCGTGTTTCTAGACTAGCCACAGGTTCAGAATCCTACAACTGCTAAGCCAACAGGATGCTTTGATGGACCAGCTAGGGAAATTGAGGCCTGAGAGGAACAAGGACTTGTGCAGTATCACATAATAAGCCGTTCTCCCACCTGGGGAGTGTCTCTTCTCCTTTGATGTCCTGTCCTGCTCACTGCTTAGGGTGGGGGTGGGCTGCCAAGGTGGTAGGTAAGTTCAGTGGGAGCCTCCCGCCGTGCTAAGCAGGATCAACAAGTTCCATTTTACTACTCCGGGGAAGCTGAGGCCTCGCACAGGCTGAGGCGGAGCCTGGGGCAACAGCTGAGGTCTGCGCAGGCGTTGGTGTCCGGACCCCCAGGCAAAGGCAGGACCCCCCCCCCCCCCGCCCCGCCTGCCTAAAACCCAAATAGCATCGCAGCCTGATGGGCAGACTGTCTGGAGCGACGGGACGGTGAGGTGATGTCTGCTTTCTCCTCGTGCATTGTAAGCAATGATTAATTTGGCTTCCAAACCAAAATATAGACCGAGTTCTATTATAAACACAGGTCCTGCGGGTGGAGACCCGCCCCCGGGGCAGCCAGACGCCCCTTGCAGACACCGAGGTCCTGGAACTCCCCCGAAGCATTCCCTGCCCCCTAGGGCCCGCCGGGCACCGATCACGAACTGGGCAATCACTGCCCGAGGGTCCACCTTGTGGTCAGTTCCTGCCCCGTAATTGCTGGGGCCCTGGAGAAGATAATGGTTTAGATTCCTGCCGGTCCCGCGCCCTGTTATTTGGAGCTATTTGCTGGCCCTGGCTTGGTAAACACTGCTGAGGTGCTTCCAGGAAGCGGAGCACCTTCATGTCCACCTCTCACCTCCTGCTGTGACTGCTGGGTCCCTGTGGCTCCCTGCCAGCCACGAGAAACGGGCACGGGTGTGTGTGGCGCTGCTCGAGGCCCCCAGAGTCCGCTGAGGGGGGAGCCCTGAGAATGGCAGGCTTCTGGACCAGCCAGTCCAGGAATCTATAGTTGAGACATGGCCATAACTTCCTGAGTGACCTGGGGCAACTCCCGTGCCCTCTTGGAGCCTCCGTTTCACAGTCTGTGTGGTGAGAAAGAAGATTGCACACCGATGGCTTAGGTCTCTTCCAGCTCTGACACTCCAGGGTCCTGCGACTGATCTCTGCCCTGGGAAGGCTACCGTGTTCTGGGAGCTTCTGTCCCAGGGAGGTGTGTCTCTAAGGGTACCTTGCCTTGGGTGGCCTGTGGCTCTTCAGGCAGGCCTCAGGCTTCAGTGATTGGGTGATTAAAGACCTAGGAATTGGGCTTGTGATCCTGGTGCTGCCCTAGAAAGCCGTGCAGCTTCTGGAAAGTCTCCTTTACCTCTCTGAGCCAGTTTCCTCAACTGGAAATGTGCACGGTGATTCCTGCCTCCTAGAGGTGGTTGCAGGGAGTGAACAAGCTGGCGTCCTTGAGGCTTATCTGCGGAGCCAGGCCCAAGGCCCGTCTCTGGACCTGATGGTCTGATGGTCCCTCGTTTCCTTTTAGCTGCGTCCTGAGCAAACGATTTGCTTGAAGTCTCAGACTGGATCTCACTGAGAGACTTCTTTGCTTCTTTGGAGGAAGGAAGGCGCTAAAAAGAAAAAAAAAGTCTCCCAGCAGGTTTCCTTGTGGCTACAGAGGCAGCACAGGGTCCCTGGATGTCCCTGCTGCGGGTCACTCGTCCTCCTTGCCCCCTTTAGTCCCTGAGCACTTTGCAGCAACTCTTGAGGCAGGCGGAGGATGGCAGGTGGAGATTCAGAGAGGGCGATTGAGCTCAGCATGTCACACAGCAGAGTGCCAGGCTCAGCTCAGCGTCTCGCTGGAAGGAGGCTCTGCGTGCTGTTCCTTGTGTGCAAGTTCCAAGAGGAGAGACTAGAATGGTGGTGATTACACGCACTGTTGCTCCGTCTCTGGCTTCTCTGCCCACTCTCCCTCATTCCTCGCCAGCCACATAGGCCTTCTTGTGCCTCCTTGAACTCGCTGAGAGCGCTCCTGCCCCAGGGCCTTTGCACTCACTGCTCCCGCTGCCTGGAATGGCTTTCTCTGGGAAGCCAGCCCAGCGTCCACCTTCCCTGACCCACCCTGCTGTCACCCACCCCCCCAGCATTGCCGTTCTCTGTTCCCTAACTCTGCCTGCTTCTTCCACATGGCTCTGGTTACTATCAGACATTACTTTTTAAATTTTATTTTTCTTTCCATCATGGTGAAACATTCATACCATAAAATCGGCCACCTTAATCATTTTTCAGTGGACAGTGCGGTAGCGTACGGCACACTCAGGCCGTTGTGCAACAGACCTCCAGAACTTTTTCATCTTACGAAACTGAAACTCCGTGCCAATTACGTAAGGCCTCCCCCTCCCCCTCCCCCTGCCTCCACCTGATGTTATCTTTTATACTTATTTTGTTTTTACAGTTCCTTTTTAAGAATGTAAACTCCATTAAAGCAAAGGGTGCTGCCCACCTTGTTCCTCCTGTGTCAAAGATGGTGCCCACACATGCTAACGCAGTTAGATGTTTGCTATGTGAATGGATAAAAAAGGAAATCGACCGGGCACAGTGGTGCGCACCTATGATCCCAGATACTCGGGAGGCTGAGGCAGGAGGATTGTCAGTTCCAGGCCAGCCTCAGCTACTTAGCAAGATCCTGTTTCAAAATGGAATTTTAAAAAGGGCTTGAGGTGTAGCTCAGAAGGAGAATTCCCCTGGGTTCAATCTCCAGTACCACAGAGAAAGAAAAAGAAGGGAAGGAAGGCAGGCCATGATGGTAACAGCAGCTAATCTTCACAGGGCCCTTGAATTCAGTGCTGTGCCAAACGCTTTACACACATGTCAAAATCCACACCCCAACTCTTATCTCCCCATTTGTAGTTGAGGAAAATGAGGGAGGCCCAGAGATGTGAAGTCGTTGGCTCCAGGTCACACAGCCAACCAGAGGGCAGTGCGGCATTAGAATCCGGATCTGCCTGAGACAGGAGATCTGACCTAGCTGAGGCCCTTGCCCCAGTTTGCCCACTGGGGAGAAGAGCTCAAGCTCCAGGTAGCGGACTCTCCCAGCCCCCGTGGGCCCCTGGGCGAGAGATGCCATCAGATCAGCCGCCCGCTCGCGGCCTTGGCCTTTGTGAGTAGGTGCGAAGGAATGCCTGTAAACTCCTCCAACCTCTGGGACCAGACCTCCGAGGTTTATAGTTACGAGTGCCTGCATCCTGGGCGTCTGCGGGGTGCCGAGTGTGTGTGTGTGTGTGTGTGTGTGTGTGTGTGTGTGTGTGTGTGTCTCAGTGTGGCCTCCATGTCAGAGGTTCTGTGCTGAACAGGACCCGCTGCTCCTTAGCAATGGTACTTGGCCAGTGGCCTCAGTATCCCAAGACTCAGGTTCCCCCTTTGAGAAATGGAGAAATGGAGATAACTGCCCCCCCCCCCCAGTCTGGCAGCTGAAGGTGCTGGATGAGTCACACACCTAGCGTGTAGGCCCGAGGGAGCTGCGGTGCATAGAGTTCTTGGGTGGCGTGGTATTCTCCAGTCTTGCAGTGTGTGTTTTAGACTCTGAGGGAGTCTTAGAACTCTCAAGTTCTAAAACATCAGAGCCGAAGAGGACTCAGAGTTCTAACTCTGCCACCTAAGATCCAGAGAAGGGCAGTAACCCACCCAAAGTTGCACAGCAAGTCAGGGACAAAGTCTAAACCAAGCCTGGAGCTCCCCGTGCAGGGGAATCCAGCAGAGGCCCACCTGTCTGAAAGGAAGCCCCTTGCTCAGGAGTGAGCCCCTTGCTTTGTGCAGTCTTCACAGCAGCCCTAAGCTGGCAGAAGCGTGACGTCTCAGGTTCCCTTGGCGACCTCCTAAGGCTGTGGGATCCCTGCTGGCCACCCCGGTGCACCCGACTTGATTGTCTGGCCCTAAAGACTCAGCCTGGACATGTCATAGCTGGACCACTAGGATAGAGAGTCAAGGCTGATCCTGGGGCATCACCAGAGTCCTTCCCCCTCAGACTTTGGGTGTCCTCTGCCTCTCTGGGAAAGGTGGGGGACCAGCGGGAGGAGGGGAGACAAGGACCCCGCCACTCCAGCTGCTCAGCGTGGAGAAGGTTCTGATGGGGCTTGGGAGAGGCAGAGACCCCTCCTCCCTTCCTCGAGTAGTGGCTGAGCAGGCGCCACCTTGGGTCCTCCTTGTCCACCCAGCCTTGGACAAATGTTTCTGTCCGGCTTTCTGCCTGTCTGGCCCCGCCTCTGGATTCCGAAGGTGTGGTTGCTCCCAGATCTGACTTTCACATAGTGTCTGCGTGCCCCGGGGAGTGTTCACTGAGCACGTAGCACATCCTGACGAAGTCCACGAGGTGCCTGGCGAAGCGGGCAGGGAGGCCAGGCCGGGTGTGTCTTCCCTGCCCAATGCGCTTTCCTCCCCCCACAGGGACACAAGGGCTATCCTGGACCGGCGGGGCACCCCGGAGAACAGGTGAGGCCTGCTCTCGCTCCCTCCTTTGACCCTGCCTGTCTCTGGTTGCCTCCCTGGGCCTGCTCGGGAGTGAGCCCCAGAGCCAGGCTGCTGCACCCCTGCCCGCCTGCCCACCCCAGCCCACCCTGCCACATCTGCCCAGAGGAGCCGGAGGCCTCCTTAGCCCGGGCTTGGCACGAGCCTCTCAACTCTGGTTAGAGCCATGAATAGCTGGCCTGTTCCCGGTGATGTTAGGGGATATTATCCACGCTGCCACGGGGTTTGCAGGAATTTTGGCTGGACTGGCCCAAGTCAAACAGCAAGGCTGCCAGCGTGGGGGAGCCAGCCAGGCCCCTCCGTGCGCTCTGCATCCTTTGGGTCCTGGGCCACTGCAGAGGGGCCGAGTCCTTCAGAGCTGGTCTGACCGGTTTCACAGAGGGGTGGGCTTGGGGGCCCCACTTCGCCTTCCTTTCATCTCGTCTCACATTCCTGTCCCTCTCCTTGTCCTTTGTCAGCCCCAGTCCCCTAGAGCTGCCTGCCGGGCCTGAGCCAGGCAAGGCTGGCCTCTCCTCACGCTTCTCTCTGTTTCTTTGCAGGGGCCGCCGGGACGTGAGGGCAGCCCAGGGGCCAAAGGTTACCCTGGCAGGCAGGTGCAGTATATGGCTTCTGGAAGCTCTGTGGCCATGGCGGAGATGGCTGCAGGTGCCCCAGGCAGAGGGAGGCTGCGGGCTGAGGGGCCAAGGAGTGGCACCCACCATGGGGCCCAAGGAGAGGGTGTCCAGGGGGCTGGCCACAGGGCTGGGATGCTCTGTAAGAGTTTGTGTGCAACACTGGGGCACCAGAGGCCCCCTCCATCCAGTCTCCCCTAAGCCACTGCCCAGGACCCCGGGGTTGCAGAGGCTTGGACTAAAGACCCTGGTGCAGCCCCACCCCCATTCTCCAGAGGGGCCACTGAGCCCAGGAGACAGGACGCAGCCGGGGTGTTGGCAGCAGGGAGGGCGTCTCCATACGTCCTTGCCTCTCTGTTTTTGTGTTTCAGGGGTTCCCTGGACCCGTAGGAGAGCCTGGCCCCAAAGGCAGCCGGGTAAGTGGTGCTTGGCCAGTGCCACGTGGGCAGGTGGGCCTGGGTGGGCACCCTGTCCCTCCAGCTGGCTGGATGGGCGGCCAGGGCCGAGGCCCCCCGACCTGAGCACTACCTGGAAAACGAGGTGGCAGGAGGCCCAGGCAATGAAGGCCCCGCACCAGGGAGCCGCTGGGTTCCATGGGCGGGAATCTTGCCATAAGCAATCAGGCCTATACCCGCTATGTCCCTGTTTGTCCCAAGTGACCAGGAGCTGAAGCCAGGCCACTTGGACTGCCTCCCTCCTCCCGACACCCTGGGTGGAGGACAGCATGCCCAGGGGCTGCTGCTGGGCCTGGAGGCCAACGAGCTTCCAGATCACCCCTTCTCTTAAGGCCTCTGGGAAGCAAACCCCAAGTAGCTACCAGCCTGGTTTCCCTGTTGCTCCAATGGGTGATGCCTATGCCTATCGCTGGTACAGTGCCCTGGGACTTTATGACGACATGCAGGCCTGAGGAGGCTCCAATCCTGGGATGTCTGGCCTCCCTGCCTTTATCCAGCTGTGAGCTGTGGCCTCAGAGGGGCCTCTCAGCCCAGCCCGGGTGCCCACCTGCCCGTCTGAGGACAGGATTGCAGAGGACATCTGGGGCAGCTTGATGTTCGCCATCATGGCAACATCTTGAAGCCACATGTGGGGAGATGCCCATCTGGCCCTGGCACTTCTCTAGACTGCAGGGCCCAGGGCCCAGGGCCCAAGCAGCCTGGGTGAGCCAGGGTCACGCTGGCGGCCGTTCCAACCCTTGCCACCCCCAGGCTCATATTTATGAAGGAGACAAAATGTAACACAAGCTCTGGACCCTGCCTGCCATTCACCGGTGTGGGACCCTGGACAAGCGCTGGGCCCCTCTGAGCCCATTTTCTCACCTGTAAATCTGGGATATAAGCCTCGCATGGAAGGGTCATTACATGTCACTCTTAAAGATTACAAGTAGTAGTCATACTGGGTGCCGAGGAGGAGACTCAGTGAGCTCCTGGCTGTCCAGGGAAGGGGAGAGGGCATTGATTCTGCCTTGGCTGTTCATTAGTAAGAGGGAGAGCAGCAGAGTGGTTAGGAACCCAGACCCAGGAGTCAGAGGACTTGAATTTGGATGCCAGTTTTACCACATTCCAGTGTGTGACCCGGGGCAACTCTCTTCACCTCTGTAGGCCTCAATGTTCTCACTTCTACAGGGCGCCGACTAATAATATCTACTTCCCAAGGGTGTGGTGAGGACACAGGACGTGCTTTAAGATGTGCAAAGCATTGCAAGCTGGGCCTGGTCTGTAGTTTGGGCTCAGAAAGCCTCAGGTTTTGTTAGTTTTCATTAAAGTATTCCACAAACACCTAGAGAGAGCAGATAGTGGTACCGGCTAGACCCCTGCCCTGAAGAAGTTCCGGGGCTACTGAGGATAGGAACATGGGCACAGATAATGAAGCTGCACAGAGACCATGGCAGAGGCTGCTAACTGGGGTGCAGATGGAGCGCTGGGGTGGAGGGAGATTGCTTCTGGCTTGTGACGTCAGAGACACTGTCCAGGGAGAGAGCATAGAGGTGGGCGCTGCAGGGTTTGGCTGTGCAGTCAAGAGGGATGGACTGGACATTCTGGCGGAGGGCACAGAGGAGAGAGAGGCTGGGGGGCAGGAAGTGAGACGAATTCTGGGCCAGAGCCCTAGGTGGTAACAAGCCTGGGCTTTCGAGTCAGCCGCACCTTGGCGACTCTTGGGCTGCTAGGAGTTTGCTAAGGAGAGTCCCAGCTCCTAACTGACTAGCGAGCCTCCGTTTCCTTGTCTGTCCAATGAAGAGGGTTTAATGCGGTAGAACACCGTGTCCACACTGCCCCCTGTGCAGGACCTTTGATGCCCGGGAAGAGCCACAGGCCCCAGCAGCATCCTGGGCACGGGTGGGCAGCGCTTGGGCACCCAGCATCTGTCTCTCCACCACAGGCTTCCTTCTACAGGTCCCGGAGCCGGCTGGGGCGGGCCTCCCCCGGCGAGCGCCCTGCCCTTCCCTGGCGTGAGGGTATGTGCCTTTGGACTACATCGTGGAAGCCAGCACCATGCAGTCCATGGGCATATACACTTGCCTCAAGGCCTGTGTCATCGAGGATCACCGGAGCCGCCACAACTGCCAGCCAGGAGGAGCTAGCTGCTGGGGCAGGGAGGGCTGCGAGGGCTGCGATGGGCGGGCGGGCCCCCTGCCACACCCCTGCCGCACCCCTGCTCCACTTCTCTGACCTGGCTGCTCTTCCCCAGGGCTACATCGGACTCCCAGGACTCTTCGGCCTGCCAGGGTCCGATGGAGAGCGGGTGAGTTTGTGCCTTTGTTGACCGTTCCACCCCTTGCCAGGCCCTAGCGGGGAACCTGCAGTCCAGCAGGTGTCCTCAAAGGGGACAGGTCACAAGACAGTCATTAGGTGCCTTCCAGGCCTAGGAAGCCGCATTGCAAAGGCAGGATGTGCGACCTTGGCATCTTGAGCCACCTAAAGTCACAGCACTGAGAGAGGGTGAGGGCGAGTGGGGAGAGGAGGCGGCAGGGGTCCTGGGCAGGCCAGGGACTCTACCCGGGGCCGCCTCTCAGGGACTTTCAGCAAATGAGAAGCAGACCCACCTCACAGCATTGATCAGAGGTCTGCACACTGGCCAGTTGTCTGCTTTTGTAAATAAAGTTTTATTGAGCGCTGCTGTGCTTGGTTGTTTGCTGTCATCAGTAGCAGCTTTCCCACCACAGAGGCATTGCTGAGTAGTTGTGACAGGGACCAGATGGCCCACAACACCAAAAATGTTCAGCTCTGCTTTGGACTGGATGCTCAGTGCATTCACCTGAATAAAGCCAGGCCAGGCTGGGGCAGGGCTGGAGACAGGAAGACCCGGGGCAGCTGCTTCAGGTGTCCGAGGACAGGAGGCAGGGAGACGAGGTGGCACCTGGTGTCGGGCTGGTGCATCAGCTCTGGGGAAGGGTCTGGGTCTCCTTTAGATGTGGGCAGGGGCACTGAGATCCCCTGCATCGCCCTGTCCTTCTAGCCAAAGGATGCAAGTTAGAGGAGTCCAGGGGAGGGTGCAGGAGCTGCTCAGGTGTCCTCTAGAAGCCCCTGGGGCTGTGGCCTCTGGACTTCCTGTCCCCTCCAGCCTGAGCCCATCACTTGAGAATTCAGTCATAACCTTGTCAGTGAGCTGGGTATAGGGAATCTTAGAAACGCAGGAGAAGGAGCAGTTATTAAGCAGGTGCTGAATACCAGGGGCACTGGGTGTTTTCCTTAGATGTCTCCCTAGCTGAGCTCCATGCAGCCCCCAACCCTGCAGTGACAAAGGCCGTGCATCCCATGCGCACATAACTGATGCCACTGTGTACCTGGCACATGTCCCAGGCCCTTTGTGACCTCTCCCTGTGGTGGCTCCGGGGCTGGTGAGGGCAACCCTAGCTGTCCCTGCTGGAGTCCTGTCTGACGTCTCCCCTGTCTCTCTCCACAGGGCCTGCCTGGCGTTCCTGGGAAGAGGGGCAAGATGGGTAGGCCGGTAAAGATTTTCCGTGTCTATTACGCAGATTCTATGGGTGAACCCACTCCCTGCTGGCCACACCGCGATGGCTGCTCCTGGCCGCTCCTGGCCTGGCGTTTTCTGCTGCTGTCTGCTGGGCCTCTGCTCACGTTGAGTGTCTGGGCCGTGAGCCCTGCTGCTGGAGCCCTGACACCAATGGACTGCTCCACGGGGCCTCTCTCCCTGTGCGGTGGTTCCTGGTGCAGTCTGTGTCTGGGGCTTCTGTCTGGGGTGTTTGTGCCCGTGGCCTGCCTAGACAGGGGGACCTTGGCCACGCTGAGCCTGGGCTCCACCTGGGAGAGCACTGGGCTCCTGGTTGTCGCGATGTCACCTGTCTCTGTCCATTTTCTCTCCTGCACACTCAAGGCTGGAGGGCAGTGGGATGTGGCAGGCCCGAGATAAGAGGGGCTCAGCGGTGACCCCCCCCCCCCAACCCACCAGCTTTGTTTATGTCTGTCCCTTGCAGGAGGAAATTGATTTCCATCTTGTCAGGGCTTCTGCGGGGCATGAAGAAAGAGCAAGGCACAGAGAGATTAAGGAACTTGCCCAAGGGTTCACAGCGAGTGAACAGTGGAGCCAGGATCCTGGCTCAGTGGCTTTGTCCAAGGTGGCCGATCTCACTGACTGCCTCTTGGGGGTCACTGGTTGGTGCTAATATTGTAAAAGGAGGCTTTCTAGAATCTTTGTCTGGAGGGAAGTCATTTATTTCATTATGCAGAAGTGGAAACAGGCTCCTGGAGGCAGGATGATATGTCTCGGGCCCCTCTACCGGGGGTGGGCGCAGGACTGTCACTGAAGCACCTTTCAGGCCCGGCATCTGTATGCGGCTTTGGCTCTGCCGGTGCCCCCAGGTTACGCCCTGTTCTGGATCTGCCCTTGCTTGGTGGATGGAAGGGACCGTGGGGAGGTCAGAACTGGAGCGGGAGCCCAGAGCATTTGGGGCGCTGTGTGATGCTGCAGTTGGGGTGTGTGGTTGCCTGTTGCATTGTTTGGAGCAGGGCTCTCTGGGGACAAATGTGGGGTACAAAGGGAAGAAGGACCCAGCTCCTGCCTCAAAGAGCCAGCAGAGGACCCCACCATCAGACCCATTGTGGCCGGGCAGCCGCTGTGTGCTCTGAGGTCTAACACCTGCCCCCTAGATGCCGGCCGGGAGCAGCACCTGGCACTCCAGCTTCAGGCCAGGCCCGGGGCTGGGAGGGCTGGGCAGCTAGGGTCTGCTTCTTCGGCCAGGTGCCCTGGGACAAGGAGCTTCCTCTGCTCAGTGAATGAGGGACAGATGACCATTGGTAGAGAAGTGGAAGAAAGGAAGAGTAAACGGATAGTGGACAGTGCGGAAGGCTTCTCGCGGTTCTCAGGAAGTGCCCTGGGGCCTTGGGTGTGCATGGTGCTCTAACCCCATGGGATTCCCCCAGTGGACTCCGAAGGTGAAGTTGATGACCCCTAGACAAGGAAACAGGCTCAGACTGGCACCACTGTCTGTTCAGAGACCCTCTGAGGCCTCCAGACTCGGCCCCACAGCTCAAGCCCCGCTCTGCCTCCAGCTCCTTGCCCTTGGCCCCTCTAACCAGCCCTGACCCTGGGGTGTGAGTGCTTCCTGGACCTGGGTGTCAGATGTGGGGGGAGGAGGCCCACAAACATGCCCTAGAGTCTGGGCCAGCACCATCTGCAAGGTCTGAGCGTCTGAGCAGCCATGACTTGTGTGTGTGTGTGTGTGTGTGTGTGTGTGTGTGTGTGTGTGTGTGTGTGTTGAGTCCCTGTGGCTTTGTCTCTCCCCAGCTGGGAGCTGCAGGGCCAGCCCTCTGCTGCCAGTGGTGCCGGCCTCCCCGTGAATGGCTTTTCCTCCGTGTCCAAGCAGGGACCTTCTAGGCACTTTAAGCAGTGGCAGCATCAGGAGCATGAGCTAGATCCCTGTGTCAGGTTGCAGCTGACTTGGTTTCTGGCCAGGCTAGTGAAGATTTTGCCGTGGTTGATCTTTCTGCAGCAGGCAAAACCCAGGGCCCACGTACACTGTCTCCTCAGGATCTGATTTGGAAGGAGGACCTGTGAGGGTCTTTTTCATGGGTGCTTAGAATGACAATGGAGGTCAAGGCATGTCAAAGCTGTATGAACCTTTGTGATGCCCTGGTCTAGCCTCTGTCAGACAGATACGCAGAAATAGCCCAGAGAGAGCAAGTAGTTTGAAGGTCACACAGCAATTTGGGAGCAGAGATAGAGCTCAAACCCAGGACCTAGAACAGGGTGCTGACCACATTACCCCTCTTCTCCCTGCTCTCATGTTCACCCTCCAAGAGAAAGGGTTGTCTGTAGCCCTCATCCCCTCTTGTATCTCCTGCTAGGAAGAGAATCTGTAGTGGTTTGGAAGAAGGATCAAGATATAAGATGTAGCTAGCCTGGCTGAGGTTGGAGGGGCTTCTCCTGGCCTGGCTTGCTGGGTGGGGCTTGGGGTCCATCACGGTAGGAGGCTGAGCTCGGCCCTGGCTGGGGTGGTCCGGCAGCCAGTCCCCTTGTCTTGTTCTCCGAGTCCGTCACTGAGCCTGCCAGGGGCCTGGCGAGGCAGCCCGCCACCGTGGCTTTTCTCCGGCCCCATGAGGCCTGGCAAGGCTGATCCTAGTTAGTGAGTCAGGACAGAGCCAGAGGTCGGAGCACAAGGGCCAGGGCTGACTCGGGGCTCCAGGGACAAAGGGCAGGACAGCACCCCTCACGGGGTGCACTTTGGCTCTGAGCCCGATGCCTCTTTCCAGTCCTCAGATTGTGGGGAGTAGGGAACCACGGGAGGCAGAACTCGTATTTTCAGGTGGGGAAACTGAGGCCCACGCAGACTAAGGCTCTTAGAATGGCAATGCTGTAAGCTGGAGGTGAGTTTTCCAGTGTCCCAAGCATGAGCCAGAGCTGTTGATGACCTGGGTCCTGGTGGTAACACCTGCCTGTGTCTTCCTTGACCCCTGAAGTGACATCTCATGGGGGATTTCCTAATGGACTTCAAAAGGTCAGGGTAAAAACATGTTCAGCACTATGAGGAAAGGGCGCTAGGTGTCAGCACACTCGGGGTGTATGCCTCTTTTAGAAAAGCATAAGGGCTACTTCAAGTACAGTAGGAAGAATGCGGTTAGACTTAAGTAGGAACTTCCAGTCTTTGGCGAATTCACACCGTGTACGGAGGCCTCTAAGATCTTTCTACAGGCTCCTCCTAAAGGTTGTTAATTACCCCACTGTTGGTACCAACCCTGACCAGCTTAGGGATGGTGTGTTAGAGTTTATCAGGGACTGGGTTATTTATTTTTTTTATTTTTTATTTTGCAGTACTGGGGATTGAACCCAGTGGCATTCTACCTCTGAGCTATACCCCCAGCCCCATTTTTTTATTCTTTACTTTTGAAACAGGGTCTCACTAGGTTGTGGAGGGCTCACTTATTAGCTGAGGCTGGCCGTGAACCTGTGATCCTCCTGTCTCAGCCCCCCAAGTACTGGGATTACAAGCATGGGCCACCACACCTGGCAGGGACTGGGTTATAAGCACCTCACTCCCGAGGGGAGGGCAGGGCTGATCATTTTTCAGACCAGGGAGCTGAGCCTGAGATGGGTTCCCAGAGATTCTGCACGCTCCTCGCCCCCCTGCTCCTGTCCTCATCCTCTGGAGCAGGCAGTGTGGATGAGCCCTGCCTGGAGGCAGGAGAATGGACGAGGTGGCCTTGGGGCGCCTGCTCAGCCCTTGCAGCCTGTGGAGGTGGTGACCAGGGCTGTTGCTGTCCTTACCCTCCCTTCTGAGTTGTTGCAGCCGGGGGAGACTGCAGTCGCCCCTCAGCTTTGCCCTGTCTCCTCTTGGGCCTGGTTCTGCTCAAAGGACGAGGCATTCAGTTCCCAGAGGGGCCCGACCTGGGGAAGCAGGGAACCACGTGGCTGGGGCCCGGCGGGGAGCCGAGCTCATTCCTTGGGCTTCCGGCCAGCCTGCTGCAGCCAGGCCCCGGCCTGCGGAGGAAGGGCTGGCGTGCGTGTGCGTGCAGCCAGAGAGGCAGGAGGAGTATGGCGGGGCCGCCCTCCATCCGGGTGCCCCCTCTCTGAGACCCCGAGCCTCAGGCCCTGGTCCCTAGAGGTGGGCCAGGCCACTAGGGAGAGGGGGCTGAGGCCAGCGAGTGGGCCTCAGTCTCCCCATCGACGCAGTGGGGAGCCAGACTCGAACATCTGGGTCCTTCCAGCCCAGGTTGTCAACGACCGTTCCAATCAGAGATTGGTTCCAGCCCCTCCGAAGCACTGTCCTTTCTCCAGCTGTCTGGGGAATTACAAGTCCTGGATTCCTAGCCGGCCTCCGCCTGCAGCAAGGGAGATGAAAGTGGAGATGGATGGGTGCCTGAGGCTGCTGCATGGCCCTTCTGGGTGCCGGAGCCCCAGGCTGTGCTGGGCCCTTTGAGAGGCCACAGACTTGCTCTAGTCTGTCTGTTTAGTCACAATGTGCTGTCATAGCTTAGAGGACAGGCTCTGGGCAGGCAGGCTGCCTGGGCTCCAGTCCCGGCCCTGCTGTTCCATAGTTGTGTGACTTTAGACAAATGTCTCAGCCTCTCTGGATCTGTGTCCTCATCTGTAAAATGGGGCTGATCGTGGGTGTCACACTACTGGAGTTGGCCCTCACCATCATTGTCCCATCACCGCTCCTGGCTGACCTTGGGCTGCATTTTGTCTACAGAAGTGACTCTCTTTGGGATTTCGACTTGAGGTTCTGATAACAGTCCCTCCCTTGCTTCTTTCTGTCCCAGAGACTTCTGCCTGCCACGTGCCCCAAGTCTCATCCTTACAGTGTCCCCTACTGCAAAGCAGGCGTCACTGAGGTGCTGAGGGGCCCCGGTGGAGACAGGGTTGGTGCTGGGGGCCTAGAGGGTCCTTTGGCCAACCTGGAGCCGCCTCTGAGTGCAGACCCCCGGCCTGAGGCCTGCCTGCTGCCACCAGATTCGAATCCACTGGGCATGGCAGTCAGGATGGACCTGGGGGTTGTCAAGGTCCCCTTCGTGCTCCACAGTGGCGTTTCTGTGCCTACAGGAAGAGTCTCTTTGCTCTCCAGCCTTGCTGAGGGGCCAGGCCAAGCTGAAAGGGTCCTTAGAGATCACAGCCCCAACACGGGCAGGTCAGAGGTTCCGGTGAGGGCCTGCCCCGGGTAACAGTCTCTCTAGAGGAGGGCAAGGCGGGGTCGTCTCCAGACGCTGCACTCTGAGGACAGCGGGACGTCTCAGGTCCTGCCCCTGTGGGCACGTGGAGTCAGCCAAGTGCAGCCTCCAAAGACCGAGGTGGGAAGCCCCTGCCACAGTCCACCTGGCTGCTGTCTCCGGTCCCAGGAGGTGAAGTGGGTCCTCCTTATAGTGGGACAAAGAGAGACTAGAGCGGGGAGAGGCTGGAACTTGCCAGCAGAGACGCCAAGGATATGGGAAGAGGAGGCTTTGACAGGATCGCATGTGCCTCCTTGTAGGCAGACCTGCCCCACGGAACGTGGTCACTCTGCCCCCGGCTGGGCACAACCCAGCAGCTCCTGCATGCCAGGCCCCGCCCCTCCGCAGTGCGCAGGATGGTCCAGAGAGGTGGGACCCGGGCTCAGCTCTGCCACAAACTTGCCTTACAACCTTGGTCTGGTGGCATTTCCTCTTGGAACCTCAACTTCCCTTCCTGTTAAATGGGGAACCCACAGCCTTTCCCCCAAAGTGAATGTCAAACAGGCGCAGTTTAGCATGTGGAGTGATAGCCTGGTCCCTTTAACATCATCACGTGCTCCTCATCTTGGCGTCTGAGTGGAGCCATACCTTCTGGGGCTGCGAGTCAACCCCTGCCCTTCTGATCTAGGGGCCTCCTGGCAGATGGGGTTTGAAGGCAGGACCAGGGCCTAGTTGCACACGCACGCCACGGTCTCTGCTCAGCCACTAGAGACTTGTGCGGTTGGTTGGAGTTTTGTTTCTGGGATTGCTCTTTTGGGTTCAGTCCATTCATTAGATTCCTTCAGCAGTATTAGAAACCAAAAGCATGATTATCCTCCAAGAGGGATCTTTACTGTCAGAACAGCTCTATGTTCCCCTGGTCAGGAAAATACGTGCTTTGTTTCTTATTAAATTTCCCTGCAAAAACAATGGTTTGAATTCGGGGAGCGGGAGGACAGGTTTCCCCACACCCTAGGCGAGAGGGCTCTCCTTCCTTTTGAAGTAGGATGGAGTTCTCCGGGCCCTGGAAGTGTCTTGTCCCTGCAGCTGATGTATTTGCAGCTGTCTGGCTCCCCAGGGAGCATGGAGAGGGGTCAGAGAGGGGCTGAGGGCCAGACCTGCCTGGCCTCGTGGCCCAGCCTCTCTGAGCTGCTCAGACTCACCTGTGGAGGCCACATGGGTGTTTCCTACCAGCATGACCTTGTGTGACCTTGCCTCTTACCAAAACAGCCTCATTTTATCTGTAAAATAGGAATCAGGACTCCACAGAGTGGCTTTTGAAGGGCATATCACCATCACCGAAGATCTGGGCTGAGAAACACCATAGGCATCTTCTTTTCTTACCAGTGGGGAAATTGAGGCCCACCGGGGGAAAAGGATGCTCTCTCAGCCAGCCAGCCACTGGTCCAGGCTGACATCCAGCTTCCTGACCCCCAGCTTGTGTGCCTCCCACTCCGTTGGGACCAGGGTCCAGCCTGGGGGATTGGTATTTGTACCTTATTTTTTCAGAACCTCTGCAAGACAAGGAAAGGGCTGCCTGACTGTGCCCTCCCTAGCAGCCTGTCCCTGGGAGGCTGTGTATGTGTGGGTGTTTGTTGACTGCAGGGGGGTAACCTCAGGGCTCTGCTGCCTCCCAGATGCAAGGAGTGAGACTGCTGACACTGTCCTTGCGTCCCTGCACCCTGGGGGTGGATCAAAGCCACCTGCAGGTAGAAATACTGACCAAAGATGTTTGTTCTTTCTCATGCCCTCAGGGGTTCCCTGGAGACTTTGGGGAAAGAGGCCCCCCGGGACTCGATGGAAACCCAGTAAGTATTTCAAGTGTTTGGGAACAAGAAAGAGATTCAGCATGGATCCCAAGCTTTGGGGTCAGAGAGACCTGGGTTAAATTCCAGCCTCGTGACCTACTTACTGGGTGCTCTTGGACTAACTACATGACTTCTGTGAACCCCATGCTTCTGTCTACTGTGATGCCCTGTGACACCCTCCAGGACAATCCCAGGCCCCCCTGGTCCCCTGAGCTCAAAGCCCCAAGCTGCACCCTGTTCCCGGGGCTTAAAAAGGCACATAGGTTGCTAGCTCCAGCTGCGGCTGCCGTGCAAAGCTGCAGAAATGTTTATGGCCACCGCAGCCTGGGAAAGCAACTGGTTTGCAGGCCCTGTTTGGAGAGATGAGCCGCGTTCCGCAGGCATCTCCACTGCAGGCGTGTTTATAGAGTTTGTAAATAATCCGAGGCCCGGGCTGTATCCTTGGAGGAGCCAGGTCAGCCTGCCCTGGGAGCTGAGTTTGCTTTTCTCCTCCGCCTGAGGCTCCAGGCCAGGAAAGGAGAACCCATCCATTCTTGGCCCGGGGGCAGAGACCATGCCCAGAGTTCTCTAGAACACCTGTGTGATTCCCACCTCTTCCTGCCTGGGCTGCTGTGCCCAGCTGTGTCCTCTGCAGAGGTAGTTGCTAGGCCCAAGCCCAGCACTTGATTATGTGGATTGAGTTCCACCAATGCTCAGAGTCTGCCTGGCCCGGCTCCCTGGGGACCAGAGGCCGTGACCTCCAAGCCAGGCACACCTGGGTTTGAATCCTGCTGCACTACTTGCCAGGTGTGCAGGCTTGGACAACCCAGTGCACCTTTCTGGATCTCAGTCCTTGCCTATAAATCAGGGGGATCAGAATTCCTGCCTCAGTGGGCTGTCCTGAGAATAGAATGAGGTCAGGGAAGGGGCTCACCCTGTCCCAAGTGTTCAATGGATGAAGCTACTAAAAAATGCTAGTGACCGCAGGGCAGCCTTGGCCCTCAAAGAAGGCACAATCATCTCCCTGTCCATTGCACAAAGCCCAGTGAGCTGGGGGCAGGGAGAGAGGGGATCCAAGAAGGGAGGAGGAGCAGAGAAGACCCTGGGGACAGTCACACTGGACTTGGAATGAGGAAAGAGGTGAGGGGACACTCGGGTGGAGAGAGCCCCTGGGAAGGCAGGCATGGAGGGGAAATTGGGGCCCTTCCTCAGCACATCACTTACCGGTTCACCGTTACTGCATGGCTGAACAAGACCCTTCAGACTCTCCTTGGGGAGGGCGGGGATCACTTTGTCCTGGAGATGCAGAATGAGGACCTGATGTCTGGCCTCAGCTCTGCAAAAAAGGTGCTGAGAGCCTGTGTCCCTTTGCTGAGCCTTGGTTTCTTCTTTGTTTTTTTTTGGGGGGGGGAGGGGAGTTCTTGGGATTGAACTCAAAGGCATTCTATTTCCAAGCTACACCCCTGGCCCTATTTTATTTTTATTTTGAAACAGTCTCACTAGGTTGCTGAGAGTCTCACTACTTGCTGAGGCTGTCCTGGAACCTGTGATCTTCCTGTCTCAGCCTCTCAAGTATACTGGGATTACAAGCATGGGCCGCCACACCCGGCCGGTTTCCTCATGTTAAAGACAAGGCTACTTCTCACAGCACTGACTTTGTCTGCTTCCTGGTAACTGTTGTGACAGCTTCCAGCTGGGCAGCCCCAGGATTCATAGTCAGACTGGGGGGACGTTGGCAAGTTCTCAGGGTTCCTCACGGTTTCTAGAGCCCCATTTTTTAATCACCACTTTGCATTTTGAACTTGAGCCACTCTCCACCTGTCTCTTCTGGTGCTTAGAGCTGCGGTGACAGAGGCTTAGGGATAAGTGACACAGGACCACCTCCCAGCTCCTCGAAGAACTCTCTCCAGTACCTCCGAGCCCGGAACGGTGGGGGAGAAGGCTCCCAGAGCCCCCCAAAACCTTTGCTATTTATTGGCACTGGGCCTTCAGCCGGTCTCTTAAGCTTGGAGCCCCAGTTTTTGCATCTATAAGTAAAGTGCCCCAGGCCTCGTTTTTATACTGATCCAGATTTCTCCCATTTCATGCCTACGATTGCAAGACACTAGATTGGGAAGTCCAACCTCCCCTCTTTGCAGATGTGGAAAGCTGACATCCGGCAGAGAGAGGAAGGGTCTTGTCCCAGTTCCAGGCCTGGGGCCCGTGGTCAGGAACAGGAAGGGTCAACTCCAAAAGATCTTCTGGCGCCCATGTGGAGGGGGGGGCCCTGGAGGGAGACAGGAGGAGTCACCACCTGGTTTCTGTCTTTGCAGGGAGAGCTGGGCCTGCCGGGGCCCCCTGGAGTCCCCGGCCTCATTGTAAGTACACACGTGCCTAGGGGCTGGCGGTGGGGGGAGAGGCAGGTGGAGGCAGCTGTGAGGAGCAAGCGAGGCCCAGCAGGACTGGGGGAGCAGGAGGCTGAGGGAGGAAAGTCCTGCTGTGTGACCTGAGGCGGGTAGCCCACCTGCCCTGAGCCTGCTTCCTCATTAGCTAAACGAGAACGAGTGCTTGGAGCCCAAGACCACCAGTGTACGTCCACACCTGCCGCCTGTCCATCGCTTTGTCAGGAGGCCTGGGCAGGTGGTGTGTGCCGCCAAGAGGGAGAGGGTGGCCGGCAGTGGAGCTGAGTTCTTCACCTATTTCCTCTAAGCCCCGATGCTGCAGCCAGGCCACTTGGGTTCGAGTCTCGGCTCTGCCACTTCCTGGCTGTGTGCCCTGGGCCAAGTCACCGTCCCTCTCTGAGGCTCAGTTTGCTCATCTGTGAAGATGAAAGTAGAGCCCTCTTGGATGCTGGGTTGTGAGGATTTACCGAGGCATGGTGTGTACAGTTCCTTGGCACCGGATCTGCCTCTCAGGTGCCCAATTAGTGGGAAGCATTGTTGTGTTAGTAACTGTGATTCCTTAGGACATGCCCAGAACCGAGGGAGGCCTGCACACAGGGAGGCGGAGGCCTGGAGGAGCCGTTCTGCTAGCTCACCCCAGGGCTTGCTGCTGGGCCCTGGGAGTGGGGTCTCCACCCTGGGCCCTGCCCCGGGGTCCTGAAGATGGCTCTCAGTGTCCCCTGGGATCGTGTCCCCTCTGCTCTGTCCTCCGGTCATTCCTTATGAGGTTTGAGGGGGGCTTGGCTTGCGGGGACATAGGTGGACTGTGCCCAGCTCTACAGAGGCCAGTTTGCCACTCTCGCGACTGTGCCAGGGTCCTGTGTTGAGAGGGAGGCTGGAGGCTAGTCCTGGGAAGTGTGCTCCAAGCCCCCGTCCCTGCTGGGTGAGGTTGGGTTCAAGGTCAGATCAACCTGCATCCAGGTCCTGGCCTCATCAGCTCCCGGCTCTGTGAACCTCAGCCACCGTTCCCTTCCGTGGGCCTCAGAGATGCCTCTGTGAAATGAGACCATTGTCCCCACTCCTGTTGGGACCACAGATAGAAATAGTCAGTCCAGCTCAGTGGCTGAGAGGGCAGCCCTGGAACCAGACTACCTGGGTTCCAGTTTTGGCTCCACCACTCCCCTAATTGCAATCTGGAGCCAGGTGTGGCATACATCTATAATCCCAGTACTTGGGATGCTGAGATAGGAGGATCACAGGTTCAAGGCCAGCCTCAGCCATTTAGTGAGACCCTCAGCAACTTAGTGAGACACTGTTTCAAAATAAAAAATGAAAAGGGATGGGGGTGCAGCTCAGAGGTAGATCACCCCTTGGTTCAATCCCCTGTACCAAAAAAAGAAAGAAAAGAAAAAAGAAAAAGAAACCTCAATAGGAGCAAGTTTCTTCACCTCCCTGTGCTAATTTCTTCCAAGATAAATGGAGATAATATTAGTGCTTAACTTGCAAGATTGCTGTAGGGATTTAAATAAACTAATGTATATGGAGCAACTGGTTCATAGTAAGCACTCAAGAAGTATCACTTATAATAGCTACTGCTATTACTATACGCAGTTGTACACACACAGTATTTTATGCCTGATGTAGTTGGATTACTGAATTGAGAAAAATTACAAAGTCACATTGGAACTAAAGAGGAAGAGGGTGCGTCACTCGATTAGTGATGTCTGCCTGGGCTACTCGATTAGTGATGTCTGCCTGGGCTGGGGATGGGAAGTGGTACCACGTGAGTCACACGTTTGTTGTCCTTGATGTCCATTCAGTGGGACTTTGTAGGGCACCTTCTTTGGCTGGAGTTGCCGACCTAGATGTTTTGGAAAATGCAACATCTGCCATGAGAGTTAGAGAACTCTCTGGAAGCCTTGTAGTCTAAGGCCAGCAGGAATCCCTCCTGGAGCATGTTGGTCCTATGGTCATTAAACTCCCACTGGGGCTCTCGGGGTTAGACGCTCTCCCTCCCACCCTGGGACCCAGGCCATCTCAACAGAGCCCTCATTGTTCAGCGTTTTCCTGTCCTGGGCCCAAGTCGTCCCTGCCGTCCCAGGAGAGGCAGCTCCAGGGCAAGAGGGTCACCCTCTTCAAACAATCTCGGTCCCCAAGCTTTTCCGAAGGGATGTTTACATGTCCTGGCTGTCATGTTTGGCACAGGTTCCTACTGGTCATCGTCCCGGCGTCCACTAGGTTGGGTCAGGAGAGTGCTTGGCTGAATAAACGTAGATTCTGGAGCCTGAGGCTGTGCCGTCCCAGCCCTCAGCCCTCCCGATTCTTGAGGAAGCTCATCCCCACCTCTGTTCTCCATAATCAAGGTTGCCAGATAAAATACAAGGCTCTCAGTTGCATTTGAATGTGAGAGGCAATACTTAGGACACATTTATACTAAAATACCGTTCATTGTTTATCTGACATTCAAATATAACCGAATATCCTGTCTTCTTAAGTGTCTAACCTAGCAACCCTATTCACCATCTTTCTTTCTCTCTCTTCTCTTTTCTGGTACTGGGGATTGAATCCAGGGACATTCTACCTCTGAGCTACACCCCCTCATCCCTATTTTATTTTATTTTTCTTTTCTTTTTTTTTTTTAATTTTAAGATTCTTTATTCATTTTTTTTTTTACTTTTTTTTTTTTTAGCATGGATTTTCCTATTTTATTTTTTATTTTGAAACAGGTCTTGCTAAGTTGCTGAGGGCCTTGAAAAATTGCTGAGGCTGGCCTTAAACCTGCAATCCTCCTGTGCCAGCCTCCCGAGTACTGGGATTACAGGCATGCACCACCACTCCCTGCTTACTGTGTCTCTTAGCAGAATCCCATTTGCCAGATGGGAAAACTGAGGTTCTTGGTCAGGGTCACACTCAAGACAGGAGAGGAAGAAGTGTGATTGGAGGCCATGGCCCCCACTACTGGTCCAGGGCGTTCTTCCCACCCGTTCACAGGGACCAAGCTGGGGAGGAGCTTGGAACATTCTTGCATTTCTTAGACCTGGTGATTGCTGCATAAAGTCACTTTGCAAAGAGCTGACCTGTTTCACCTGTGACCCCTCGCCCCGTCTTCCACTCCCCACCAGGGCCACAGTCGGGCTCTCTTCCTCTGATTTTAAGTTCTCTTTTCCAACGTGAACTTCCTTTTCTCCTGGCCCCCGGGGGTCACAGGGCTGGACCTGAGCTCACCAAACCACCACCATGCCCCCAGCTCTTGCCTCATCTCCCCCTGGAATTTTGGGAAGAACAGTTTCTGTAACTGGGGAAAAATTCGCCTCCTCGAAGAGTTGGGAAGGAAAGGAATTTTCTACCGAGGAGTTCAGAGAGGAAGCGGGCTTGTGAGTCACCTCTGGTCTCCCAGAGGATGTGGGTTTTTTGCTGAGCAAATGGGAATTCCACGTATTGATAATCATTTTAGTGGAAGCTCAAATTGATTCAGTGCCTCTGTGGAGTCAGCTTGAAAGTGTTTGTGTGCCGGCCGAAGCCCAGCCTCCCATGTCCCCAGGGTCCTTGCAGCCAGGAGGAAGGGCGCAAGAGGAGGAGCTAACATTTACTGAGCTCCTGTCTGCTCCCTGCACGTGTGACACTCGTCAGGCCCTGGAGGCCTCCCGATGCTGGAGGTCACCAGCCAGATACTGGCAGCACGGGACTTGTAACCCAGGTCCCAGTGTTCCCAGTCCCAATGAGCCCCAGTGGCTCCTGCAGCCTCCGAGGTGAGGGCACCTGGCACGGTCCCCTCGAGTAACTGAAGCCCCTGGCTGGCCCGCAGAGAACCACTGGATCCCAGAGTCTGCTCTACACAGACAATGTAATTTTTTATTCAGAGCAACACAGAAGAAAGTTGGCTCCTTCACTTATGGAGATCCAAAGAACATATGATCCAGCCCAAAACCCAGCAAGCAGGGACAGGGGCTAGTGCTGTCACGAACCGGCCTCTGGCACTGTTTCTTTGTCTGTAAAGCCAGCCAGGAGCCCCACTAGTCCACGTTTACCAAGCCCTTGAGTGCCTGGCCCTGTGCTAAGCATCAGATTCTCCTAACAGCCCTGTGAGGGTAGGAGGTGGGATCAGCATTTTGCAGTACAGGAAACCGAGGCTCAGAGGTGAGGCATCTGCCTGGGCTCACACAGCTGGTAAGCTGACCCCAGCCTGTCTCTGCGGCGAAGGCTCTCCATGCGGCCCCATGTCATCAGCTCCGTGAGACCTCTGTGCCCAACAGAGACAGCGGACACCTGCTGTATCGTGGTCTGGGGCAGCTCTGGTATGAGGGAAGGTGCTAGTGGCATCGCAGAGAAGCCAAGACTGGCCGCAGCTGCCCATCTGCCTGCCCCTCTCTAGTTTTTGGAAGGAGGCAGTGTCCTCCATGTTCTGTAAATGAGAGGCTGGTTGCTCTTGGGCTGTCCTTTAAGCCACTTTTATCATGCACCCCCTGTGACCACACTCTGTGCTCAGGTCACAGTGGAAAAGTCCCAGACCAGGCGCCTGGCCTGTCCAGCAGCGGTGTTCATGGTGGTCCTTTAGGCCCC